>JAQFYE010006911.1:0-10309 GCA_034694305.1 Protaphorura glebata
TCAATAGTTGTCGTTATTCTGTAAAATGTTTAGTATAAATATTCATTTGGTAATTGTTCCCTGAAGATGAGAGAAGCTATCTCTCGAAAGCTTGGAAATTAAAAGAGATTTTCGCTTTATTGTCAATATGTCGTCCACTTATTCCGTTAAACTCTTCGTTCCAACATTGTCCAGTGGATGGAAATCATTAAAATCAAATAAAAAATCTACGTTTGTTTTAAATAAAAATACCGGCCCGTATAACGGATGAAGGCTGGGATACAAAAGTGAAAACACAAAGGTTTCGTTGACAAATAATCACAGCTATATGTCCGCGCTACATGAACGATATTTTAAATTATTGAAGTTCTGATATCGACATGATTCATATTGTAACACCCATTGGAAATCAATTCGGTTATTATACTGGACTGAATGGGTGGGCTATGAAACATTATGACTTTAATAAAGAATTCTCTGACTCTGACTCTGATGACACAATCCGAGTCTTTAAACGTTGAAACATTGGCTGGCGCGACCAGTAGGTTAGATGACCTGCTGAATTTTAAATTTTCATTTGAAGTCAGGTTTGGTACACGATTCTGAGCAAAATTGAGATGTGGAATAACAATTTTCAATTACGAGAGGCGGATCTACAAAAGGGTGAAAAGTTGTTAACGGGTTTGGTTGAATGGCTTTTAAAGAGTTTCGCAAGGACGGTTTTAAGATAACCCAGAAGGCCGCTACCGATAGAGCTGCCAAGTTTGGAATTAAAACTAAAGTTGGATTTGAAAGTGTTCGGTCTAAAAAGTGGAAAACATTCCTCGACGATACATCTCCGGAAATGCTGAGTAATATTGCTTTTGAAATAGAGTTTTTAATGCGCTTTCTGGCAACTTGATCAGAGAAACCGAGTACTAAAATTCGAAATATTTCCAACCTATTTAGCTTTGTCTGGGGCGAAAAATGTATAATTTCTTCTTGGACTGAACAGGAACAATGGGCAAAACATTTGCGTACAAAATACCCTACCGATTTGCATTAAGTTATTTGGACTATTCATCGCAATCGGTGTCATTTCTCCTTACATAGGAGATAATAAACCGTTAGATGAACTTCGACAGCTGAATATCTTAAATACCCTCTGTCGCAAAAAATAACCACCCTCCCCGCTTGTTAATAATTTCTTCTGAACAAGTTGCGAAATTGTATTACAGTCCAGTCATTTAATTGGAAAATAGACTGTGATGATGAGCTATTGAATTGATTTGAAGGGCAGTAACATACAAATGGTTTAGGTCACTATGTAAGCAACAATTAGTTCTGTCTGAAAAGACTTCTTTGAAAAACGACATCTCCATTACTTCCCTGAAAATTTTGAGACATGGATCGACAATTCCTGAGGAAGCAGGAATAATCTCCAAAAATATTCGAACCGTCTTGCTTAAGTGAAGAAGTGATGTTTAATCTTTTTGATTCATATTTTATTTATAGCATAATTGTGTAGTCATTTAACATTACGAATTTGTTTGTCACAATAATTATATATTGCATGCCTTTGATCTGAATCGGTATATCATCGCCAGAATTATATAATTGTTATTGTCGAATCAACAACACTCGCTGATGAAGAATTCACTTTTGTCTTGTCTGTGAAGGCTATGACCCTGCTCTGAATAAATACCAAACCAAACGAATGTTTATTTTATGGGTGCAACCAGAAAATAAATGTTAGAATTTCCACTCAAAGGAACCAGTACCGACCCAGGCGGAGCTGGTCGTGAGAGTGGGTGCACCTTGGCTAATAATTGTGAAGCCATCCTGGCCTCTTTATGTCTGTCTACAATTGTCTTAGTCTGTGACTCCGGAATAACCTCGTCCCCGTCATCGTCATCATCAATTACAATCACTTCATATTCTGAAGTTCCAGCACATGAAAAGTCTATTTTGTCGTCTTTGAAATCCTCATCTGCCCCTGTAATTATTTTAAATAATTAGTTCATTATCTTAACAATTAAATGAATTCAGCGTATGTGGCCTACGGGAATGTCATTCATAATGTGATTTTTGTCGTAACTCGTAACCCGTCAATTCCCGCTCTTCAATTCACCAGAAGCTCGAAGTCGGGGCCGCTGATAAATTACTAACTCTTTTTTCTGCAATCTTCACTTCCTAATACCTAGTACATATACAACGCTTGATTCCAGTTCCCCTTACTGAAATCCACGATTCCAAAGTTTTCAAGTCGTAGCAGTAAAAGATTGGACCAATCGGCGAATATTTACACTACTCCTTATCTCTTTTTCCTTTATACCCTGCATTGCTATAGGCCAAACCTTTAATTTGACGGAATCCAGAATCGAACTGGAGCCTCAAACTTGCCGATTATGTGTGCAGACCACCACACTATACCGTCCGTCTTGAGTATAGCAACGACAACTTCTCTGATGAACCACTAAACGAGGGTTACAGACTCCCACATCTAAACGGCAGCAAAGCATGTGTGATGGAGTGAGAGAGAAATGAGAAGCGGGTTAGGGGAGCGAGAATAAAACCTGGGGGGTTTTTCAGAGTGCTCAGAGTCCACGGTGGTTGCTGATGCAGATGCAGGAAACCCCACATCCACATACTACACCTATCTGGCTAGTAACTCCCTTCACCCCTTCTCCTATGATTATCTCTTTTTCCTTTACACCCTGCATTGCCATAGTCAAAACTTTAATTTGACGGAACCCAGAATCGAACTGGAACCTCAAACTTGCCGGGTTTGTATGCAGACCACCACACTATACCATCCGTCTTGAGTATAGCAACGAAAACTTCTCTGATGAACCACTAAACGACGGTAACACTGTGAAGGGTAACTTTGTGGTACATATGGTCAATACTAAAGATGGTTAGAAGCATAAGATCTACCACATACTAAAAAATTGGACCAATCGGAGCATGTTTACAACGCTGTTACCCATATGACCCACCGATTGGAGGAGAAAAGAGTAAGTAATTTATCTGCGGCCCCGACTTGAGCTTTGGTGCCGGGAATTGACAGCTTACGACAAAAGCCACATTACCATACAATGGACACGTATATCACGTATATCACATAATTAACTGATTATTTTAATTAATTTAGTTGTTTTTGGTCTGTGGGAACGCCATTTATGGTATACTGGTTTGTTACAACATGTCAAAGGATAGCCTTATTACTCATGTAGAGTAAATAATTAACTTATTATTTTAATCCATTAGTTAATTATTTCGATAGTTTAAGGTTTTATGGCTGGTGAATTAATACTTGTGCCTAAAGGTTATTAGCAAATGATATTATCGAAAGTACATATTTGTTAGCCAGGAAAATATGAATAATATAACTGGATATCAACTACAAGGAAACAAAATTATGTCAACATTTCCTAAGTGTATAAAAGAGGTAGATGGATATTATATTACAGAGGTCTTCATATCGAACCTGCGAGAAAGTATGAACCGGACTTGGGTGACAACTCTTCAGAAACGTCGGTCTCCATTCCATGTTCGTCCTCCAATTCTGTAATCAGATCACTAGGAGAGAACGGCCTCTCTTTGCGGAACTTGGAGTCTAGATCAAATTGGAAGTCATAATTCCCTTCACTAGCTGCCGTCGGTGGCTTCGTTTGTTTGGCCTGGAATGTGAATGACAATACGTATTAACAGGATTTCATTAATATGGTGGCTTAATTTTTTTTAAAGTTTTACCGAGATCATGAATTGCTTGTAATGTTTCATTAGGACATCTGGGGGTATTAAGTCAACATCCCGAATGGTGTCGTCTAATGCGATCTGGTAACAGAAGTAAACCTTTTCAGAATTCTGTCAACAAGTGATCGAGTATTTTTATAAAATAGCAAACCAAGCTTTCGGTGTCACTCTCTTGGAAGTCTGGATCTTCATGAAAAATGTAATCTCTGTTAAATCGCATTTCGATAAATGGACACGCCTTCGATTCCTTTTCCACCAAATCCACTGCCTCTCTTCGGAAGGGTTTAGATAGAGGCCGTATTTTCTTCTTACGTAAGGGACCACATATAATAACATTCGGTAAATTCTTCACAATGTAGATTGAACCTGTCAGGTAACCAATCACACATTTCTTTACTACCATATTTAAGGTATGTTGGATTGGAGGGTGCCTAAGAATTAAAATGTTCAGTCTTGATGCTATCGTAACCAAAGATTTTCAATCACGTTGTATGAAAAATGAATAAAAATCTATATTCCGACATGGACCGTAACCAAACTAGAACACGGGAACCCATACATACGTAGAACTAATTTAGTCAGTTGCACAGATACAGCCATCTTGGAAAATGCAAATAGTTTAACTGAGGAAAGTAAGATGTCGATTACATACAAAAAAGTCACGTCAATTAGCAGATTTGTATCTCCTGAAAAGTTCAGGAAAAGACTAGACAATTCAATGGTTGGGCTCAACCTTAAAAAACCTTAACTAACTAACATCTCAATATCGAAACCAGGCCCCTCCCTTATTTGGTTCCTTTCTAACCCGGGCGTAGACTAGACCGGACTAATTGCTAGTCTTACTTACCTCAGACACATGATGCGTTGCAAAAGTACTGAAATGATTGTACATTGACTAACTAAATTGGGCAGATTACTACGGTCTGGCCTGTACACAAAGTTGAACTCTCCATCTCCATGATTCATGATTCTTAAGCCTATATTCCACTGACGCAAGACATGCGCGCAATAAAGTCTTGTATGCAATGTGTTGCAAAATTAGAAATGGGTTCTATCGGTGCAAGACTGAGAAAAGTTGCGCCCGCGCCTGCGCACATCTCGTGCACGTGACAAAAACTTTCACGCAAGACATTGCACGCAAGAAAGTTGCATCAGTGGAATACGGGCTTTATAGTACGTTAATACAATGTGTGCTTGTTGATACGGATCAAACAATCCAAGGCTAGAGAGAGGAACGGGTGTTTACCATATTTGCCTTTCGTAGTATTTGTAAGGAAATCTCCTAAGTTAAGCTTCTGCGTTTTGCCATGAACTTCGGTTTCCCACAGTCTTTTTGCAAGTCCTTCAGTTTGAAGGACACAGCTTGTTCCAGGGAGGTGAATATGAGCGGATGAAGTAAAATTTTTAGGCAGTTCATAAAACATCCAGGCTTGATCCAGCGGAGGTACTGGCAATCGTAGCCAAGGATAAGAACCTGAGTCTCCAGATTCCGGACGATATATTCTCGCTGTCGGAACACAGTTCTTACGTAGGCTCCAGCATAGGAATGATAAAATTGTTCCATTTGGTCGAACCAAGACGAACGTGTTTTGTTCTCGCATTTCCATCACTGATAATCCACAAATAAATTGTCGCCATTTTGAAGCCGATCATACTCAACTCAAGTGTTAAATTCTTAAAAAAGGAATTAACATGCACCAACCTTGAAGGGGATCGGCGACAACTGGTTTCCGTGTTGGTTTCAATTTATCAACATTTTGTGAACTCAGATAAACCAAATGTGCACTTCTCTTGGAAGCACTTTTCATTGCGACTTGCCTCTTGTATGTCTTCCTGCTTCAAATAAAAAATAAATAAAAAAATACTATTGGGAAAAATTAACAAATTCTTACGTGGCTGGTTTTATGCTCGTGATACGAGTCAGTCGAACAAAGCAAGGTCTGCAATTGTGCATCCGGCGCAAAAGAGAATGGTTGTAAAGGTACCGGGCAGAGATAACCAGTTTCGCATTATCATCCTTACGTTCACTGGATTGCACTTGTTTTAACGTTTGTGAACCTTCGGAAAGACGTGGTGATGGGCGGGCAACTCCATCTTCAACAACTGGTTGACGACTTCCAACCGGTTTACTAGGTCTAGCCTCGGCCTTTTCTTTAGAATTTACGACTTTCTTTTCATTTTCCGGTTTATGAAGCTGAGATCCTCGTCCACTCGAAACCCGAATCGGCTCGATACCCAAGACAAATTCATTTCTTAACCGAGAAGGAGGTTGTACGTTTCGTTTGGTACGGTTGTGTGTAATGACTGGGTTTACAGAAAAGTGCTTTTTGACAAGTGCGGGCGATCTCCCCTGGAGAAAAATTATCAGTATACTTTACAACCGTGCAGCACTTTAGTCTAACTATATACAATATATTTGTAGAGTTTTATAAAGTGTTACGCAGTCAAGTTGGCACAGGGCTGGACTGGACTGAGTTTAGTTAGTATGCTCTCTATGCGAACTTTATACACAACACGCATTAAATATCTCTACTGTAGACCTAGAATACGGAGAGACGAACTTACTTTAACTACGAAATCTTGATCTGTGAGATCGTTTCCAGCTCGACCCATTTCTTTCCAGTTCAGAAGGCTGACACGGGGACGCAGTCTTGAGCGGATGTCACCGTCATTCCCGGTTGGTGCACGGCTTTTGAATAAACAACAGCAGTCAAAGAAGCATTTGGGTCTTCCACAGTGAGGTCGCTCAATCTCCTCCGAACCAATGGATTCACATACACATCCTAACCGACAATAGGGCATTTGGCAAGAAACACCACTCGAATTCTGGGTTACTTTGACACTGTTTCCACTTTCAAAGGGCTCTGCCTCAGGATCCAGTTTTATAATGAGATCGGATTCTTTTATAAAATCTGTATAATTTATACGGACGAGCTTATTATTAATCAGGAGCCGATTATTACCAAGTCTAACCACGTCCGGCACAACATCTTCGATCCACCTTTTATGAACTTTATTAACTGGGGGTTTGTACGGAACACAGACAAAATTAGCTTTGTCTCGGGAAGTATTGTCCAAGATTCTCGGTGCGGAGGTACGCGGGAAGTCATATCCAATGGATTTGCTACAACAGGGCTTTTCATCGTCTGAAATTACGGAATCAGTCACAGCTGTACTTGAAGTAGGAATGTTTGCCCCTGAAGTAGGAATGTTTGCCCCTGAAGTAGGAACAACAAACGGAACAGGAGTAGGGACTCGATTCTTGCCTAGTGAAATTCTGTTTAAAGTTTGCTTCTCTTGATTCAGGTCTGTATTAACTCCATCAGTTATCCATGTTTTAGATCTTGAAGCTAGTCTTCCCAAAATTTTCGGAGTTTTTGCAGTGGATTTCAAAGTATTTTTATCCACATGTTTCAAAGTTTTAAAGTCAATAGTTTTCGAGAGTTTTACGTAGCTATGTTTCAAAGGTTTCGCGGTGGTAGATTTTAATGACTTTGCATCTCCATGCTTCAAGGTTTGTCCGCCCGTCAGTCCTGACATTTTAAAATCGTCGGTAGTTGAGATTTCTATATCATCAGGTGTGACTGCCAGTTCGTCTTTAGTTTGGGTATATCGTTTGCGAGGTCTCATTCCTTCACGTCTCGTATTAACATTGCGTCCACTTGATATGCTCATTTTCAACCTCGCGGCGGCATCATCATGTAGTTTTTTGGTGGCGCGAGAAGTATTTTTATATCCCTTCAAGAAGCTTGTATGGGAAGTTGGACCCAAATTCTGTGGAATAGCCATTACACAGAAGCATGACAATTCCTCCGTGATGAGTTGTACGTCATCAATTATACCGCCAGGTTGTACAGTCCTCTCGCAATATCGACGCAATCGAGATCTAAGGGGCGGATTGTATTGGTACTCCAAGTTCGGGACGACCTCATCGGATGGCTTCACAAATAACGACTGTCGAGGCTTAGAATACAGGGATGATGTTTTGATCTGAGTTTCTTTGTTAAAACTTCTTGTAACTAATCTCCTGACGGGTGAAACTGATTCCACCGGCGCAGACGCAGTTGCAGAACTAAATTAAAATATAAGAACAATAGAAGAAAGCAGCATCGTTAATTTCACAACCGTAATTGCCATCCCAACGATGGTAGAGCCCGAAGGCTCAGTATACATTTCAAAAAATATCCTTAAAAGAATGACAATTTTTAGGAAATTGTAAACTCTCTAGCCAGGTTACTGATCGGACTTCTGTTTTCAAAAAGGTATGTTTAAGTTTTAAACGAGTAAGTATAGGGGAACAGTAAGGTACCGCCATGAATCTAAACTATATTTATTTTACATTTATTCAAACAATTTTTGAGGAAAGTATTTGTACTCTTGTATTGTTGTTTGCCGTTGTCATTTAGTCGATTTCTCTATGCTTTATCTTTTAGGGTCAAAGTTCAAAGTTGACTTTTTAGAAAGAACCGGTGGTTAGAATTACCTCTATGAAGCCTAGCATACTTTGTACGTTACGTAGAATGAGGATGGTGGAGATTTCAGTAGAAAAAGTACGGAATTTGTTAGCGGCCCCTGCTGTGGGCGGAGGGTGAATTTAAGTCTTTCGGGCCGGCTCACATTGCATTAGATAAAATAAATTAGAAATGTGTTAAAAATACGTACGTCTCCAACTCAGGACTCCTTGTCGCAGAATCCGCAGCACTTGTTTCAGAGCCATTTCTCTGAGAGCGTCGGCGCTTCATACTTTCCCTGTAAAACGATAGTTAATTAATGAACAGTCGCGACTGTATGACAGCACGCGGAATAAGTGTACAAGTACAAGTAGCGGCTGGGACGGTGTGGAGTTGTACAGTGGTAATGTGGGACTTGCCCCAACTGCAAGAGTGCATGGAATTTCAAGTGCTCCTCGCCCATGCACTCTTGCAGTTGGGGCAAGTTGGAGTGTCCCGCTTCTTTTGGTATCCACTGTATATCTCCAATATTAAGGGGTCAGTTTTTGAAGGGCATATCTCCAACAATAGTAGGTCATATTTCGGAGGTCACATATCCTACATTAGGTCATATTTTCGAAGTCAGGTTTTCTGAAACCCTGCAGTGTTTGGCTTACTATAAGGAGGTCAGATTTCCTGGAAACAGTAGGTGGGGAGCTACACTGTCGCGAGGGTAAAGGTACCCCTCGCGGCCGAATGCCGCGATGGGTACCCCCAAGCCGAGACGCGGATAAAGGTACACGTTCCGACCGTAGGCCGCAAGGGGTACCAACCAACCGCGTAATCCTAAACTTTTTTTTCAATTTTTTCAATTTCAAAACTGAAAAACGTCAGTACAAATGTAACAAAATTTCTTCGCCACTTCATACGATATTTCCTTGCGTAGAACTAACATTTACATGCAACTTATGTTAAGAAAGTTAAAAAAAAATAGCCTCCGGCGGCCGCTCCACGGGGACCGCCACGCGCGGCGGACGTTGAGGGGTACCCCTAACAATTATTACCCCTACACCCCTCGCCATCCATAGTAGCTCCCCACGTTGGAAACTCGTCAAACTAATAAGTAAAGTAGTATCTCTGCAACATTAGGGACATTAGGAGGTCAGATTTTGGAGGTTTCTAACATTAACTAACATTAGGTCAGGTTTTGGATGTGAGATTTTGGAGGTCACATCTCCAACATTAGGTCACATTTTGGCATCCTCGTTTCCTCCTGATTTTGGTGTTTCCATAATGCTTCCGCTTCTTCATTAACACGTGACATTGACTTGACACTAGACATTTTTCAATCTTACTTTTGAAATTATTTTATTCATTCAATTTATACAGATTATTTTGGGTAATTTTTACGTATTTGGTAAAACCGACTCACTTGGTTAATGTTTTCAGAATGGATCCCGCTTTGGACCGCCGAGGTCTTACTGCCCATGAGGACGTTTCGTCGTTGCCAATTTGCCAGTAGCTACCACTTAATCCACTGTCAAGCTCAAACTGCCGTTTTTTAACTTTCTGATTCGACTCCACAGGGGTTTCCTTGGTTTGAACAGGAAAATCGTCCCAAGGTAACAAGCTAGTTCCGCTTTTATTCAAAATAGATTCACATTTGAAATTGAGAAGAGATTTTATATTTCCATGATGCTGATTATTTTGACTATGTATTGAGGTCGAATCACAGAGGAGTTGAAATTCTTCCGTGTTCAATGCTTCCATGTCAGTGTAATTCTCAATCTCTTCATTAGTATAATGTTCTTGAAATAAATTAGTCTCTGAACTCTGCGAATTAAATTCATTCATTGTGCTTGAAAGAAGGATGGATTCTGTGTTGGAATACTCATCGAGAGGGCTTGACGAAACATCTTCAACAACGACGGTTGCATCGAATTCATAATGCGATTGTAACTGTAATAGTAGATCATTGAAGGCGTGGTTTTCAGCCGGAGTCAAATTGTTCCCTGTATTTCGCCAATAAAGAAGCTTAAGGATGATTAATAGTCTACAAAGACTAAAGCGCAAAGGGTAATAAATAAGTAATCGTAATCTGGAGAATGAGATTGTCTCTCATGTCGGCACAGTTCGCCGATTTCGAACTTATTTAGACTTCG
>JAQFYE010006912.1:0-10309 GCA_034694305.1 Protaphorura glebata
AAGCCATTTCAATGCTCATTTTGTACAACAAGATTTTCTGATTCGTCAAGTTGTGTGAGACATGTACGAACTCACACTCAGCAGAAACCATTTCGGTGTAATATATGTGCAAAATCTTTCTCTCGTTTTCAAAATCTAAGTACTCATATTAGAACTCACACTAAGGAGAAACCATTTAAGTGCCCAGTTTGTGCAAAAGGATTTTCGGTCTCATCAAATTGTGCGGCACATATAAGAACTCACACAAAGGAGAAACCATTCAACTGCACATTTTGTTCGAAAAGTTTTTCTCAATCGTCCAAATGTATGACTCACATAAGAACGCACACACAAGAGCAACCATTTTAGTGTGAAATTTGTGCAAAATTGTTCTGCATGTTCGGAGATTTGACTACGGCCATAAGAACTCACACACGGGAGAAATCATCCAATTGCTCCATTTGTACGGAAACATTTTCTCAATCATCTATGTAATTATGTTATGTGGCACATATTATACAACCTCACGATCACGAGAGAAAGACCTCGGAAATTAATAAAAAGGAATTTCCCGGCAAAAGTGGTTCCGTAGCTTTAAATAACTAGTCCTGGAGTAATTCTAACCTACCATGTGTGTTTTTGTGACAATAGTTTTGAATGGGTAAATGGGTTAATTTCTGTTCCTTATCATATTTATTATTATGTATATTTTCTGATGGGATCTGTGTAATCAATCTGTGCAGGTGATTATGTCATAATTGATGTTATTAATAACGTGTGAATTGTTTAGTTCAAATATATTGTATAAAATGAAGAATGACTCATCTGCAAGTGTATGAAATAATATTTATAACAATTCCAAATACTCGTTGTAATCGACGGGATTTCTTCTACTTGATTCTCAACAAGATTTCAATTTTATTCTCTGCTCATAGTACTACATAATACTACTTGACCTTGAGGGTCCTATGAAAAAAAAGAAAAGCCTAACTGATTATCATTGGTTTTTGTTACTGACCAGAGCTGAGGCAGCGTCGTAGTATCGGTTTGTTTGTTTCTTTATTAAGGTGATATTTCGACACAGTCACACATACAAGTACGTTCCTCGACTGTCTTAATATGAAAACATAAAACCATCTATCTCCATCTATTGACAGATAGGACGACTTCGATTCCCCAAGCATGGTACCTCGCAGTCGGATATTTCCAATACTGAGGTATTCACACTCCATCGTAACAGAAGTTGTCTCCCAAACTAACGAAAATGGTGGATCTCATTTCTGGAAAAATGTTGGAAACCAAAAGCCAGACAAAATTGTGATAAACGATAATTCAGCATGAGTATTTCCTCTCAGCAAACCTGCTGTGGACATTCACGAACGAGTAAAAAATAATAATAATTCGAGATATTCGTTAGCAGTCATCTGTCCCTGTGGCTAACAGACCGCGTATGTGAAATCGGGCTGACAGTTAAATAAATCAATAGGTAAATCAAGCGCTTGGGTTTAGTTGTTGTTCTTTATTTATGACGATTAAGTCAATTCTGACGTTTGCCACATGCAGTGCTAGAAATACTTGAAGACTTTAACTAAGAAGCCGAGAATTGCATTTTGTTCTCTTTTTTCTTTTGCACTCTGTCACAAAACTAATTCCAACTAGATGAGAGAGCTGGTCTTAAACATGTACAAATCTTAAATGGAAATTGTATTTTGGAAGGGACACTGCAGATACCTTGCGGGCCAGAGTAGGCTGAGTTTGGATATGTCATAGTCGTTGAACTGCTGAAAAACTTTTGTGAAGGTCTCAAACCCCGAAGCCAGCCATTTAGCCGCCATAAAGTAAGTCAAAGTCTTTAACATATCCAAAATGCAACCATATCTGACTAGTCTACTTTGGCCCGCAAGGTGTCTGTGCTGCTCTATACAAAAAGACATAAACCGTCATGGTAATAAAAGTGTGAAATAGATTGCCTTGATTCGCTCCATGCAAATACAAATTCCATTACTGTCGTAAGAGTCATCTTTCAGATGATGTGGAGAATGAGAAATCAATGAATTTCTTCACGCAGATCATTTGACAAAACTAGGTAGCTGCATTGGCGGCCTATTACCAATCAAATTGATCAGTGTACCCAAAATGTGTACAAAATTTCTTCAATTGTCAAATCAGAAGTAAAATTCACCCGTTCAATGCACTTACATTCAGCTCAAGTCTGACCTTTTCGGAGACAGGCGAAAAGAATGTTACTTCATTTGTGACAAACATTTTCTGGACCACAACATTGCGTGTTGCACATAGGAACTAACTCATACACAGGAAAAACCATTTCGGTGCAAAATCTGTGCAAAATCATTTACCCAGTCCGTTGGTTTGACCAGGCACATAAGAACTCAAACAAGGGAGAAACCGTTTAACCGTTGCGTCACGTGTACGAACTCGTTCTCCCGCGCGGACAGTTTGATTGGTAACAGGAAACGAATTCATTCGGAGAATGATAATGTCATAAAAAGGAAATTGTTCACGTTGCTAAACCTTAACGATTGCAATTTATTCAGCTCATTCGTAACATGTTTGTTAGACTCGAGGGTGACTAATATAGAATACCTCGTTGGAAAGATCAGCACAAGTGGAATATCAAACAACAGATTTCAGCTCCATCTGAAAGCGCGTTCGGGCGCAAAGCGCGCTGGATAACAAATAAGTTTTCGCTGCTTTCTTTCTATCTTTGGTCCAGGCCTGGTAATCGGAATCGGAATCGTAATCAAAAAATAATCGAAATTTTTATGATAATCGAAATCGGAATTAGAATCGGAATCGAAATTCTGAAATAATCGGAATCGGAATCGAAAATCTCAATCAAAATTCTGAAATAATCGGAATCGGAAACGAAATTCGCGTTTATTTGTGCTTTTACGATTTTGATTTCAATAGTACAAATTTACAGTCAAAGTTGTCCAATTGGACAAAACTGTGTGAATATTTTGTTTTTGCGTTCAAAATCAGTGCAAGTCAGCCATTTTTGAAGGCTAGGTGTGGTAAACGGAAGCGGAATCAGAATGAGAATCGAGAAATAATCGAAATTTTTATGATAATTGGAATCTCAAAATTCTAAAATAATCGGAATCGGAATTGATAATCGGAATCGACAAAATAGTCAGAATCGGAATTGGGAAAAAAATCCTATTACCCTGCTTCGGTCTGAATAACCATGAAAACTTCAGAAATTTGAAAAGCAAACTTCACCACCGCATTCCCAAGTGTTTTCTGAAAATCTTGAGCCATGGTTCGACAATTTCTGAGCAAGTCAAGTTTGTCTTAAAATTTCGCTTTTTCTGAAAATGAGATTTTCAGACAAAATCGACTTACTCAGAAATTGTCGAACCATGCCTCAAAAGTTTCACGAATCACTTTGTAATATATTGATATATTACAATGTATTCAAACCATATCGAAGGTGGTGCATAACATTGCAGCCCGCTCCTGTGGGTCAATTCCTCACCGTACATATACATATAACTACATTTATATACATGCATTTGTAACAGTATTATGTGCAGGGTTTTATCTTTCTGCTCGGCCTTCAAAAATAATTGGAACGTACATTTTGTAGGAATGTGTAGAAATTCGTAAAAAATAAAAGTTTGTCTTGATCTGTCCTAGGTTGACTCAATTGTAGAACTCTTGCAAGCATTACCGTACATGCAATGCATTGCTCCTTGGATATTTGGATTCCTTAAATGTTCAAGCGAGGTCTTGGTCAACCCGTCAAATTGGGAATCGAATGGGAATTGATCTAAATGGTTGGCGCATTAATTACAATGTAGGGTCTAAATTTTAATGAATCCCCAAAGAAACAAAATAACCCTGGAAGCATTACTCTAAAGTCTATTGCGTTAATTCCGATTGTATTTGAATCAAGTTGTTGGATCACCCGGGATATTTTGTTTCTGTACGTGGATGTTATTTTTTGTTATTGTTATTTGAGTAAAATCCTAAAGCTTCCGATTATTGACACTACTAACGCCAACACCTAAAAACGAATGTACAGTAGGTACGTAAAGTATTGACACATCAACTGTACACTTTAGAATGTTGTGTGCAGTACAATGGAATACAAGATATGACCTACATATTCAGAAGGTAAAAATACTTAGCTCACAGCAAATGCCTTCGGAAGAATGTAAGTCTTATTTTGCTCAGTATATCAGTGTTTAGCCGCCGGATATAAAATGTTACGTTAAGCAAACGCCACGTCATATAAAACTTAAATTGAATTGAATAAAATGTTACGAGTCATTCTAAAGACAAAAAGAATGTGAACACTCTGCTCTAATTTGAAACATAATAAAAAGAAAATGTGAGCTAAAATTCTATTATTTACACACTAACTCCAAATTGGAGGATTTTTCATTCAACAGGTTGTTAATCGATAAATAAATGATCAAAAACATTCTGTTTGTGTCAAATCATTGCGATTTTATTACTACATTCTTCCGAACAATCCGTGTATTGCAATACCCTCCCCAACAATTCTCCTAGTTATTTCTATTTTAGAAGTGAACGCAAGACTTGAGCAAATGACAAGTAGTGTCGCAAATACAGGGTGGCCCTTTCGTATGTGAACACTTTATACACGCCTATATCTCGCGCAGTTTGAGATGGAGAACTTTCAAGAAAATAAGAGCGTATCCTTGGACAGGCTGGGACAGGTCATAATTTTTACAGATTTTTTGAAATCAGTTAGACGAGCCAAAAGGCCGCCAAAGTTGAACACTATTGAGAACTTTTTCCAGAGAAGTTTTGTCATTACGGATGTTCATAGAAAGGTCAAACGGTCACGAAAATGAAATATTTTTGGGTGGGGGGTCAAACATTGTCAACTGTATTGGAAACCACAGAAATCACAAAATTGTGAGTATAATTTCACGGAAGTTTCAGCGATCTCGTAGGAAAAAAGCACTTTATTCGAAAGATTGATATTTTAACCGAAAAGTACCCTCCGTCTCAAAATGAAATTTCAAAGCGTCTGAAAGTGTGACGGACAACTGTCCGAAGAGTCCTCAAGGTGGATCTAGGTGCAAAAATTATGATGACGACTCAAGGTCAAGCCTTGAAGCCTGTACACGTCAAAAATCACAGAAAAAACTGCATGAAGCTATATGAGGGTCACTTGACGCAAAAAATGACGGGACTCCTGGTCACCCATGATGAGGCTCGGTTCTATCTGCAAGATTCAGAACGCAGCAGTCAAATTTATTGACAGAAACTAAGAAAAATTTACCCCAAATATGGCATTGAGAAACTCGACAAATTTTGTAAAAAATTTATGGTGGTCGGAGAATTGACCCCACGTCGAGATACCCCAGTCATCAAAGTCCTGGAAAATGTAAAAATAAACTCGGCGTAATAAATTTCTGAATTTTTGAAGCCGGTTTTGGAGGAATCCGTCGATGCGTTGTACCCTAATGAGACCCGTGAAGTTTTCGTTCATCATGATAAAGCTTCTTCCCATACATCAAAGATAATGGAGGCCTATGCAGCAAGTTTACAATTTAGAAAAAAATTATAAATTATTCTTAGCACCAAAATCACTATTAAATCCCCGGATACAAGCCCAATGAAGTTTTTCGCATTCGGACTTCGGAAACAAAGGCTCTGAAAAAGAAAGGCGACGACTCTGGACGGCGTTTGGAAAAAGTTTTTACTAGTGTTTCAACTTCCGCGGCCATTTTGCCCCGCATGACTGATTTCAAAAAATCTGTAAAAATTATCACTTGTCCCAACTTGTCCAAGGATACGATCTTATTTTTTTCAAAATTTTCGTACTCAAACTGCGAGAGATATAGGCGTATGTAAAGTGTGCACATACAAAAGGGCCACCCTGTATCTAACAAACTACTATTAACTACTACTATCAACCAGACGCCACACATTTCAATTTCCAAAATATATTTCTCTTTCCAAAGAGTGTAACTGGAAAATACTACGCCATAATAATTAGTGAATAAAGAAAACACTTTAATTTCTGAGGATTTTCTGTGTTACATAGGTAACTCAGAAACTCTGACTAAAATTAGTACTGCATTGGGCCTGGAATTCTTAGTGAGAGTGATAAAACAAAACAAGTAAATCCTAATGGTACGGAATTAAATTAATGATATTACCGGTCAACTACAAATAGCTCAGACGGTGTTCCTTGGTAACATTTCTCCTCAAATAAAACGCCTAGATTCACACAACCTAAACTTTTACAGATTGAGATTAATTGACGACTGAATTCTTTTACACCTCGTGAAATCCAACAATTATGAAAACGATTTTGCAGAAACGTGTCAATTGATTGGTCTCTCCGCTCCGTGAATCATAACACACTCAGTTAAATAGGCAGATTTAGAAAATTATTTTGCTCCATTTTAAGAATTGAATCGTTTCTACCGCGGTCCCGCATGTGGTCTGATACGCTAAAAGTCAAATCGCCAAATTTACATCTAAGAGGATTCTTGGCCGTAGGAGAACCGGAATGCCTCACACAATGTAGATTGAGAACATTATTCTGCACAAATTGGACACTCCTATATTTTCTTCTTTGTGTGAGTTCTAATATGTAAAGACACATTCTTTCTATGTAATATGTTACAGAATTGTTTATAACAGATTTCACACTTCAATTGCTTCTCCCCTGTGTGTTCTTACATGCTGAACCAAATTGCGGAAATGAAAAAATTACGTGACTCACATCTCACATTGAAACGGTTTCTCCCGTGTGAGTTGTAATATGCATAATCAAATCTCTGCACGTACTGAAGCATTTTGACAAAATTTGCATTTAAACGGTCTCTCTCCTGTGTGCGTTCCCAACTGCTTAGTTAAATTGCCAAACTGAGAATATGACTTTAACTGGTTTTTCCCCTGTGTATTCTGATATGCCTGGTTAAATCGTAGAACCGACAAAATGATTTTGCACAAATTTCACAGCTAAATGGTTTCTCCCCCGTGTGTGTTCTGAAGTGCGCGGTCAATTTATAGAAGGTAAGGAATGACTTTACACAAAATTTACATTTAAATGCCCTCTCCTCTGTGTGTGTTTTGTTATGATCAGACAAGTCTCCGGGCCGAGAAAATGACATGGAACAAATCTTGCATTTAAATGGTTTCTCCCCTGTGTGTGATCTGATATGCCTAACCAATTCACAGGAGGAATGGAATGATTTCGAACAAAATTTGCATATAAATGGCTTCTCTCCTGTGTGCTGTGATATGAATAGTTAAATCGCTGGACCGAGAAAATGATTTCGCACAAAATTTACATTTAAATGGTTTCTCCCCAGTATGTGTTCTGATGTGCCTAGTTAAATGGTAGAGGCGAGAAAATGATGTTGTACAAATTTTACATTTAAATGGCTTCTCGCCTTTGTGTGTTCTGGTATGCACAGTCAAACTGCTGAACGAGGAAAATGATACGGTACAAATTTGACATTGAAATGGTTTCTCCCCAGTGTGTGTTCTGATGTGCATAGTCAAATGACTGGAGTAGAGGAATGATTTTGAACAAAAGTTGCACTTGTGATTTTTTCCTGCTCGGACTCTTGTGTGTGATAGCACATCCTGCTCAGCCTTCCTTAATCCAACGCATTGATAGCCAATGGTGATTTTGCTCCTGTCTAATCTTCTTTGTTGTAAGTCAAGTCTTGTGAGGACTACACTCAACTGAACATCCGCTCCGAGCTTCCAGTCAGTTCTGATTGATTCCGCGGCTGACATGATTGACACTCCTCCGTCAGATTTATTCTAAATGAATAATAAAACGGATTAACTTTACGATAATAAACGACGAAACCACAGCAGATAGGAACTGAAACTAAGGGCCTAACTAAACCGTCGCCTTAAGTCTGGCAATGGAACCTCACGAACTGTAACGCTCAGAAAATCCTGAAACTTGGTGGAGTAGTCAAAAATGCAGATTCCGAATATCAAAATGAGCCGTGCCCCCATGGCGGTTTGGTCACGCGCAACGCGATCCTTCGCGCCGAAGTCAGTGTTGTAGGGCATGGACGAGTCTTGCGTGTGGGGAGAGTGGAGACGAGAGGATGGATGGTTGAGCGACTTGAGCCGTCTGCACTAAGCATCGCTTAGCGGGTCTTGACGAGACGACTTTACTTGACGTTTGACCCTGATAGTGGATTTATATTTGTATCGCCTAATAGATTACCTAGGAATCTTGCCTTTTGTAGGTATCTTCCATTTCAATCTTGCCTGAATTATTTTACGTTGGCAACGCAAACAAACATATTTAATGATTCTTTTTCACCGTGGTGACGGAATGCAATGTGTAGAATAGGGAAAACGGGGATGAAAGAGGCGCGACGGTCGTTTCCTGTGCTCGAACATGTACATCAACAAAGATATGGTGAGAGATTCTGCGAGTGACACACGACTAGATGGGATTTTGACGTTTTTCACTCGTCAAAATCTCTCTTACTGATTTTTTTAACTTCCCTCGTTTTCAACTCACACTCCCGTTCTCCCTATTGTTTGTCATAGCAACGTAAACGAGTATAATATTATTATTTTCTATTCCATCTCTTCCGTTTCACCAGGGCAACTCCACGTTGTTTGTTGTTTGGCTTCTCGGCCTAAGTCTCTGCAGAGGGCATGGAACGGCTATAAGAGGCACTTTTGTTGATTTCGTTGGACATAACGACCGGCGAGAATTGCGCCCTGAGAAAGTCTTTGGGGTCAGAGGATTTTCTTATAACTTTTCTGGTACTTTGTTGTAACCGGATGAAGAATATATTTAATTTCTTTCTCGGACGACTCGGACTTTCTCAGGGCGCAATTCTCGCCGGTCGTTATGTCCAACGATATCAACAAATCTGCCTCTTATAGCTGTCCCATGCCCTCTACAGAGACTGACCCACCCGGTTAGGCCGAGAGGCCTAACAACAAACAACGTAGAGTTGCCCTGCGTTTCACTAAGTAAAGCTTCAAATATAACCACTGTTATAAGTGATTAACATTTCTTTTTGTTTCATGGCGACGGAGAATCAAACTCTCCAAAATTCATTACAAAAGTTAACGTAATTTTATCGTAAATCTTTTATTTTAAACCTATTGAGATTTCAATCGACGAATGGGTGGCATGGAGGAACCGGCTTTCTGCATTTCTGAATGGAATGCAGATATACCCTAACACGATCAACTTTAGCCAGCGAAGTCTCAGCCTATTTTACTACCTAACTTATATTTTAAACAAAATGAAATCGACATTTCTGAAAAACGTTAAAAATGTTTGAATGCGCAGAATCCAAGCCGAGAATTTTGACTCAAGTTTGACCTAAGTTGCGGCCGAGGCTCAAGTCAGACTTGCGTGAGTCCAGTGCTCATTATACCATTTCTCAGTCGAGCTGACAAGCTCGACTTAAGTCTGAGTCAGATGTCGTAAAAACGGCCTTAACGGCAGTAGAGAGAAACCTGTTTAAATGCTGGCATAAGACAAGAAGCAAAGTTTTTTCGATTGTTTTGGGATACGGAATTTTGAGTTTGGTCTTGTTTGCTAAGTGGTGGAGATGCGGATTGTTCAATTTACGCACTTCTTTGTTTAAAAACGGAACTACAGGTCGTAATTCAGAACCCAATGGGTCAATTATTTTTAGTCCAGATTCTCCAGATACTGGCTAAAACAAAATCTTATCGTTTACGTTTGCCACTAACTATCTTAAACATGAAGACAGCACATCCTCAGAGTAACGAAACGCACTCCTTTCATAGAGAGGGCATTTTTGTTGACACCAAACCAAACAAGATCAAGAACGAGTTAGGGGGCCATCCGCCAGACGGCGCTGCATAATGCGTGGAGTAGGACAAAATTCAAATTCATTTAGTTTAATCCGTGATTAAATTGGAAGCGTAACCACGAGCTACGAAATGACCTCTCTATATTACGTTCGATACTCTTAGGGCACATCTACTTGGTTCCAAAATTAAAATTATATCAAATATAATAAAATTAAAGTTAGAAAATTGTTGATGGTTTTCAACGCAGGACTTCTTTTAAAATGGGAATTTTGCACACCCATTACTCCATTATAATATTATACAGGCTGTTTATGTCTTATTGTTAGATTAGTTTGAACTCCTTATAAATCTGTGCCTTTTCTCGTAAAGTTAACGACGCCAAAGGAAAAAATGCAGACGTTTCAAAATTGCAACAGACTCTCGGGCACAAAAGTAAGCATTACGGACGACCTTACGCCGGAACAGAGACAAAATCGTGGAATTCTCATGCCTCTCCTCAAGAAACTAAAAACTGAAGGAAACAAAGTATACTTTA
>JAQFYE010006913.1:0-10308 GCA_034694305.1 Protaphorura glebata
AAGTGGTGAAAGTCTTTGACCTCTAACCTTGCGTGAATGAATAGTAGACCCGCCTTCTATTCGGGATTTTACGGTATACGTTTTTGTCATGGTTTCTTAGAAGTAACCCCGAAAGAGGACTACATTGGGATTTTGAAGAGATTGAATGAAAAAGTGGGAGACGTGAAGGCTGTTGAAAGAGTTCGTTCGAGACTTCTGAAACTCATCTTCCAATTGGTAGAGAGAAATCAGCAAGATGAAGACATTCTATTCTGGTCTTCATTCATCCTTCTCCACGTAAGTTGTAAATGTTAAGAGCTTTCTTCCGAAGTTTTCCCTTGGAAACTTAGAACTAAGGTTACCTACAACAATAGCAAATTCAAAGGAAGTCTATCCCTGTTAGAATATGTGGCGAAGGTCGACCATATGTACATACATACAATGCATGAAGCAAAGGCAAACGTTAATTAATTTGTCTCTACGAACACTTCTCGGAAAATTATCGACCGCTCTTATTACAACAGAGAATTACGCTTAATCGAGATAGATCGACTCTCATATCTGCGTATTTCCAATAAAACTTGTCTGAAAGTTGCGTGTATGTGCAGTCTTGAAAAGAGCGTAAGGTCACAAAATTCAAAAAATTATATCCTACAATTCCGAGACGAAAAGTAATGGTCTTGGCAAATCTAAGATTCCGTCTTATCGCTTACTCTTAATTACTAATTTTTTTTTTTTGAACCAAATCTTTTATTCAGTCTACGCTTTCCATCAAAAATTGCCCACAAGACACGGAATACAATTACATTTAATTTAAGAATAATTCCAACAATTCGAACATTCAAATAGATAAATCTTAAAATTACATACGCATTTCGACCAGAATTTACTCAATTCCAATTATTTCTTTTAGTTCAGGTGCCACTTTTTCCTAATAAAAACACTCTCCCAAGAACACCATGTCCCAGATGGCTGACTCCCGTTCCCCTCCAGTCCTAGTAAGTATAACATCGCCATTACCATTTGCAATCGCGTGCGAAATAAATGTATAAAAGTTAGGAACCCCATATGGCGATTGATTGATGGACAGAAATAGTGGCCTATATGTCGAATCTAAATTGCTTTCGATTCAAATGATAATGTTGTAGCACTTTCGTTAAGTTGCTTCGGGTGCAGCTGTCAATAAGAAACGTTTTACTGGTTCTCACCACGGGAGGTCTGTAAGTGTAAGTTAGAAAATATAAGCTTGAACCCATTCAAGGTATCAGCAAAGATCACAAGATATGGATTGAGTCTAATCAATCATCCTTCATTCCACCAGCGACACTTTGTATTATACTTTTACTCCTAGCACCACTCTAGTATTTCTTTCCATAATGCCCCCAGAAGTTGGTCAATTTATTGGTGCCACTGAGAGCGGGCAAGTCATATACAGGGTGTATCCAAAATGACTTATCCCTTATCTATTAGATTTCATTCCCTGTGTGAACGGAATATTCTAGAATCGGACTACATAAGTATTATGGGACGTGGTCACATATAGCTTTTAAAAAACGCCGATGAACTAGAATGATTTTAAAGGTGCGATGTTCGACACAGTAACATTTTCACAAGGACATTCCACGACGGCGATGACGGATTTAACTGTTGACTTTTCTAACAGAGCTCGTATAGGTGAAATCTTTGTTTCTACACGATGGCTCTTATTATAATCAGCAAAATCCGACTTTCTTTCCGTGATTTTCAAGAAAAGTTCGTTGAAAGGAAATATAGCTCTGATGTCTCTGAAACCCAATATGGATAGATCATTATGGCACACTTTGTATTCATGTCTAATATGTCAGTGCACTAGTATTTCAAGGATACAATATCGCAACCATTTTGAATTTTTGGCCAGAAGCCAATCCTGATAACCCACCCAAAACGGCTCTCACAAAATGCGTATCGAGCAGACCTGCCATACAATTTTCCATCACGCCAATTGGGATGGGATCCACTAAGATGAGATAACTTCAAATTCGTCTGCACAAATGAAGTACTTTTTTTCCTCTCTCTAAAAGTTGTTGAAAAAATTCCAGCAGTTTTGGAAATTTTTGAATTTTTCGTACATTCTTAAACCTTTCTTTCTAGTCAAAACTTTTAGAAAAAAATTGTTTTGAATGTTTTCGAGGTTTTGTAATGCAATATATGATGGGCACCTCTCAACATTGACGCGAAATGAGAATTCAGAAAGGCATGAATTTTAACTCTCGACTTTTCAAGTTTCATGGGGATTTTCCTAGGAATTTTCTTGACCACATTTCGGAGATAGGCCAAGAAAACAATACTTCATTTGTGCAGACGAATTTGAAGGTTTCTCATGTCATAGGATCTGAATTGGTGTGAAAAATAGTATGGCGCGTCTAGATCCGAAGAGTATTTGGAGTGCTTCCTTGTCAGATTCGATCCCGAAGTATGGTGCGGAAGCCGAAAGCCTCATTCATCGTAGGGTAAATTGCATCCAAGTGATGCCTTTAACCGACGCCATCTTGGAAAACATTTGGAAAAATCACAAGGTATACTGCCGGGACATATGTGAAAGACGCTTTAACTAAATTGTTTTTAAATTTGCAGTGCCATATCATCGGCACGAATTTGACCACAGTTTTCAAAATGGTGTTTAAAGCAAGTCGGTCCAAGGACTACCGGACTGTCATTCAAGAGGACATGGAATATCTGAGTAAAGCTTTTGATTTTGACATTAGGGACCATTAGAGGGAATAAATTATTAAAAATCTGTCATAATGCATTTTAATTGAATTAACTTATAGATCTGTTCATGGACTCATTCAGTCAAATATGTCCTGTGACTCAGACAGAGTCTATGATTTACGGTTATGGAACGCTTAAGTTTGTTTGTGGAGACGCTGCTGTACTCCTTCATATCATTCATCTTAATCTCATTCCAGTCATGACACTTCATTTCAAAATCCTTAATTACGAAGTACGTGAAATGTGGCATGACTTGACCTTTATTTAATTAGATGAACGCATATAACTTCTTTCTCTTTATTTTTAAAGGCAGCAAGACTCACACGAGTGCCTGATACCGTTTTGAATGGCGTGTTTCAATTAACTTCTATTTTAAGAAGCGTCGTAGGAATTGAATCAAGTTTGGCTGCCATTTCTCAGTCTGGACTTCTTGAGGAAATCTGTAACTCATTGCCTTGGACGATGGATGACATTGATGTCCTGTCTAATATTGTTCGTGTGCTCAGGTAAATGTCAAAGGTCACAATCACAATTCCATGAACATCAAGCTAAACGCCGTAGCGCATGTGATTTAATTTTACAGCGTTGTTTCCGGCGATGATTCCTGCTGTCAAGTGCTGAGTAGTGCAGATTCTTTGAGTTCAGCCCTGATTAGAATTCTTCAAGTTTGGCACAGCAGAGAAGATATTGTTGTTCGGCTCACATATTGTTTGGGAAACTTATTGGCCAAATCCGAAGATATGAGAATCAAAGTGAGTTACGAACAACAAATCCAATTTGTGCTTTCTAAATGATTTTGAAAATAATTTTCTTGCTCTAGCTCTACAATGAACACTTGTCCTTTCAAGTAATCATTCAATTAATCGGTTTCTACATGGAGAGTGAATCTCAATCCGCTGATGACATTCTCGTTAAGGTAGGTCGATAGTTTGTATTTTTTTTTATTTAGATCGCCCATCATCGCCGCCCAAATCAGCTCTTCGCAGAAATTCGTATTGCGGATTCGACAGGATTGAACTGGGATTTCTGGTTAGCCCAGTTCCCAATTCCCTGTACGGCTGAGCGTTCGCACGGTATTTGGCCCTCAGAAACCTTGGTTTAATTATCGGATCGATTGGGCCTCTAGAGTAACTTCTAGAGAGAAGAGGCGCCTCGTTGTTATCAATTTAGACCTGGTATGGTTAATACAGACAATGCTAATTCTCATTGGAACGATTTTTTGCTACAGTCTGTTAGAATCTTGGCCAATTGGAGCTTGAATGGAAGTATTGGAGCTGAATTCTCCGAAGAGGATCAATTGAGCACAATTCTCAATACGTTGATTTCTGACCCGACGTCCGGCAATGTTTCTAATGAGCTTCTTCTCTGTGCAATGTCAACCCTCAACAATATTAGTTACTACAAAGACCAAACTTGTCTAAGCTCAACTAGTCTTCAGACTGCAGATTGTAAGTCCTTGCTTTACCATTTTATACTCTGTACTGTACCCTTGTAATTGAATCCAACGTATTGAATTTGAAATTTCCAGATTTGTTTCACTATTTGGAAATACCCAATTTAGAAGTAAGGACGGAAGCAATGAAAGTTCTTGGGAATTTGACGCGGAGCGTTACAGTTCGTCAGAAGTGTTCAGAAAGTAAGGTTTCCGTTCAATTGTTAATGTCATGTAATGAAAAATATACGGGATCGCACGCTCTTACAGAAGGTCGAGCTAAATTTTAGCGTGCGAGTAGCTATCGAAGTAATGTCCGATTTTGACTCTTGAAATCAATTTCCTAACTTTTTCACAATTGTTTCAGACGTCGGAGCTGTATTGATGTCCCTAAACGAAGACAACACGGAGCTCCTATGTGCTACAATTGGGGTTCTGATGAACATTATCGTTGAGGAAAATGTTAAAAAAGAATTCAGTGAGAAACAGGGCCTGGAAGCGTAAGTCACAATTAAAAAAAATCGCAATTCGAATTTCTAATTCTGTATGGTCACTTGCACTTTGTCATTTGGCAAACAGAATCAGTCGTCCTCATTATCATTTACTAAAGGGAAAGAAACCCGATCTCTACAAAAAATGTGGATCGACGTTTGACCATGCGAGCATTATAATTATAGAATTTCAATTAATGTGTGTATTTTATTAAAGGTTGATTTAATTGTTTTGAATTTCTTTCCCAAGTTTGATCAATCTAATGGAAAGAAATGAAGAGACTGGAATGAATCTCATGATTTGCCAACTTTTATGGAACATGGTCGTGTCTATGACGAGCATTGATGAAAAAGGACAAGAATATTCTTTGTCAAAATCATTTCCGCAAAAGGAAGTGACACGACTGAAACATTTACTCCAAACGAGACTGAAAGAAATTCAAAGATCAGACGATGGACTGGAGGATGGATTTTCACAGGATTTCATTTCACTTGCACGAAGTTTACATGAAAAACTTCGCACATTAAAACTTCGCTAATAGTCAACGGCTTCACCAGTATTAGATTCTTCACTTCGTGCCGAACGAGATAAAGAAGAGGTCATTCATGACATTGAAACTGGCCCGGTTGAATTTTAACAGTGTGGTGCTCGAATGCTATAAGATTATGCGTCAAATATAAATATAAATAAAAACAAAAACTTATAATAATTGGTGATGCTTCGTCTTCATGCCTGCGTATTTTTTCCAAATCGCTAAGCTTTACTTGTCAAATACTGAAGCACTTGCAAGCAAGTAAATTATGAAAACGAATAATGAACTTATTGAACTTGTAGTTCTGGAATCGATTTATTAAAAATTCTAGTGCGACTACTATTCTTATGTTATTACATCATGACATTTAAAGCATTATATACCGGCTGTGTTCGTTGAGCGTTTGAATTGACAATTGAACTGTGTTCAATTATCGTATTCATTGAAGAGTAATCAATACATTTTAAAAATCGTTTTTAGATAACATTAGAGTTCTTTGAGCGATTAAAAGAATACTTGGGCCATTTACTGCATTTCTTAATACTAATACTACATCGGAATTTGACTAATCAGGTCAGGTGGGCTGGTCCGAAGAAGTGACTAGATGGATATTATTAAGTTTTATTTCATTTCATTGATAGCATGGTGGCTTCTGTCAGTAGACCCAGATCTATGTCCGCGGCATTGGCTGAAATTACAGAAATTATTGATTTTTTATTCTTGGAAGAAAAGCACGAAGGGAGTTTCCAATTGTCTCCAAAATATCTACTTTCAGCTTGATTCCAAAGTAGTGTCAAAATGCGTATATCCGCTCACCTTTCCCCGTGAGCAACCGAAAGAATGTATCCAAGGGTGAAGGTCCTTGAGGATTCTCACTCGAACGCACGTCCGCCTTACTTTTGACACGATTGACCTGAGTCGAAAAATGATATTTCCTAGACTGGGTGGACACGGATCCTGATAATAAATCGCTTGCATGCTGCCTAGCTCTGAGTCCAATAGCTATAGGGTGACTCCATCCATTCAATACTCGACTTGCTCGAGATTTTGGAAGAAATGAAATGAGCTGAAGTTTTTTCTCCACATCTTTCTCATCTATGTCGCTCAAACCTTCAGAAAACAAGAATTCTGAATGAATGGACATACTTGGGTGGTTAACAAGTTATTTTTAATAGTAGTGCACCCCGTTCAATACAAGACGAAAGAAAAGTGTGCTATATTTATTTACCTGCCATGATGGTTTTGACCATATCTATCTGGAGGTCAAATGTACCACATCTGACATGCCAAAGAAATTGTTCAAATCGAAGAACCCGATAACCCAAATATGCAAAGAATGGTGTAAATCCAGACGGGAGAGGACAGGCTATCGTGCCATGGGCTAACGCATAATGTTCCATCAATATAAAGAGATTCAGTTGACGTTCAGCTGTCAATGAGTCTCTGTGAAAAAAAAATACTTTTTACTATATCATTTGATTCGAATTAAAATAATTGAATTCTAAAATAATTTTGACACAAGTTTTCAAGATTTTTACAAAATACAAACGAATGAAAATGAAAGATTACATGAGTGGAAATCCCTTGTCTTTGGGACGAAGAGGACGCCCAAGTTGAGTGATTGTGGTGAGAGAGATTAAATGGCACAATAGTCGAGAAGCGTCGGTCAAAGCATTAACATATTTCCCAGCTACTGTATGACATGCCAAAGGCCAATCTTTTCGTTCTTTCAGAAGGTGCATGCTTAGTTCTCTCAAATTCTAATCAAAATTAGACCCCCAAAGAGAGAAGAAGAGTTAGTGAGTAATACCCAGTAATTTTAAGAAATGATTTCATGCCAAAATCAAGTCAAACAAGAAGGGAAGCTGTAGAGAATGTCACAAAAGAAAAGATTCCCATTCTAATCTATGAGATTATTCCCGTCCCAAAACAAAAATCCCTCAAAAAATTCCCATCGAAAATATTATGAATTTCTTACAATTGAAAATATGTACTCCTGTTTATTAGCAGTGCATGACTCATGTTCAACAAATGGTAATTGAAGTTCTTGACTTCTTCTCCCAAACATCGAGACTATGTCACCCAATGACCCACAAACCATCGGAGATGAAGGTGACATCGGAGTACTAGCTCGAGAAAGTGCTTCAGGCTGAAATAATATGACCCAGTTGACAGTTACCATTTGTATTTTGGCTAATGGCCGGGATGTCGTATAAATATTTAAATATTTACCTTGTAGCACTGTAGAGTTAAAAGTAATTTGTCCGCAATAGTTTTATGGCAGAATCGTCGGCTAGACGTGAGCAAGGCATTACTTTCCCATAATGATGTCCATGTATCCGTTATATGATGGGAGAATATTCTTTGACTGGGTGAAAGCAGAGTGTTGCTGACTTTTGCTGAATTGCTCTCAAGTTTTATCAAATAAGTTTTCTGTAAAAAATAATAATTAAATTAAAAAAGTCAATTGAAAATAAATTATTTCAGTACTCACTCCATTGTAAAATCTCATGTTCTCATCCCCAGCACGTTGAAGCGGAATTGGGCAATATGGAATAAAATGAAGAAACGCTTCCATGTCAGGGAGCAGATCCTTGACGATTGCAGAATGGGCAGAAGCAACGATAAATTCTTGGAATATTTTTGTAAGATGAAGGTTCTGCACTCTTCTAACAATTTCTCCAATCAGCTGCAAGACCGTTAGAATATATTAATCACTAAATAAGAACAGTCCTGACCGGTGACAATCGAAAGAATATTGAACTCACTCTTTTCGCAGCGTGCGGAGAATTTAAATGCAACAATAAGGAATGGATTGTCGCCAGTGTCAAGTTAACGTCAGACCCGTACTTGAGGGAGGACTTTCGAAGAGCAGATAGAAAAAACGAAGGAGTTAATTCCAAGGTTTGAACTGTTAAATCCTTGAAAAAGAAATGAAGAGCAGAGTCATCAGTTGTTTCAGCCAATCCAGGCCAGAAAAGTCGAAAACGTGAACTTGAGTCTATAGTTGCGGTTAGGCCAGGGAATAGAATAGGTAGGTTAAACACAAAGTGGTGACCAGGGTCATGTGAAACTCCGATGTCCAAAATGTGAAGGAAGTGTGGCCAAGCGAGAACAACTAAATACTGACCTGTAATAAAAATTCAGAGGCTCATGAAAAATTATTTTTTCATTAGGCCGGAAAGGTCACCCTTCAGTTCAGTCTGTAGGAAAAAGCCAACCCAGACCTTGTCTGCCGCAGAGATCGAATCCAAACTTAACGGTGCGGATACATACAATAATGGAAGAAATGAACTATTAAAACATACCGTTTTTGCAGAGACAAACGTCCACGTCTACAGAAGGAATGTCGTTGTTGACCATAGACCCTTCAAATGCGTCCATGGGAAGATCGACGTTCAATGTTTGATTATGATGAAGAAGAATGACAGTGTATGAGAGGAGATTTGAATCGTCAGGTTTCCTGAGATAAAATAAGTTGACACTTCCTCGTGTATGCGTCAACAGTCTGAGAGACCGAGCCACAAGATTATCTGAACAGAGAACCATTGGGTTTGAGATCATAGAACTCCAGAAATTATTATCATCTTCCAACACCAGTGAATCCAAAGGAAAATTGAGCTGAAACATAATAGGATTGGGCGTATTTTGTAAGACCAAATCGGATAAGATAGTAATACACGTCATGTGAGCTACATAAAAGTGCTCTCGTCCAAAAATGTCGCGAATATGAAAAAAAAATTCTTACCACGCTTTCCCTCTGGGATTGATTATTGTGATACTGAAAAACTGAGAGAATTGATTGTGTTTGAGCAACATTTGATTCTTCTGAGCTGCCTTCGATATCTTCTACAAAAATTGATTGCCGCTTTTGATTATGAGCAAAGGCGAGAAATTGATGCTGGGGGTTCCATTCTGCCCACCAAAAAGATTTGTATATCCTGACCGAGTTAATTATCTTAATCTTAGGTCCTTCTGTAGTGGAGAGTGGGGTAGTTTGTATTTGACACACAGTAATATCTGAGTAAACAGAAAAAAAAATTCTTTGAAAACTGAAAAGAATATCATATGGAATATTTTTAGTAGAAGATATTAAATATTAGATTCTACATTTGGACTAGGAGAGGAAACCGCTAAGACACTTCGTACATTTCTTCTGTAGAGGATCGAACCCTCATCTTAGCAATCAAAGAAATGAACACGTCAACTTTAAATACATGCTTATCGCCTACCTAAGCCAAGGCTAAGAACGATTAGTTGATTCTTAAACATGAGAAATTCTTCATCATCCGGGTCACTAGAGAAAATTGCCGCTTCATCCAATCTTGACTGAGAATCAGTAGTTTGAGAAGGAAGAAGGTGAAGATGAAGCGGACACGGCTGGGGCTCAACAACCTTCAAGGTCTCCAATATAACTGATCGTGTCAAAGAGCTAGTTGAACTTTGTAGAAGAACAATAGAACCAGAGTATGAATCTTCGCCTGCCTCAGCGACGCATCGTCGATAACGATAAACAAGAGTAAGAAGTCCGAAATATCTGCCAGCTACACAATCCGTATTCAATAATTCAAGCGATGCGTCAGAAATTTCGGTGGTCCTGTCCTCCGGTATGTTCAACTCGATTCCATCAGCTAATAATGGTTCAACATTCTGAACACGACGTTTCCCTTCATCAAGTGGGAATTTAGCAGAAACTTCCGGATCCAGGGAAGAGTTGAGAAAAATTCTGGGTTTAACGTTTCCATCATCAAGACTGTCCGAATCAGTTGTCTCTGAGCATTTCAAAAATAGAATGCCGGTTGTGCTCTGCTTTCTGAATTCCCCGATAACCTTCATCTTTTAGAATCAGGTTTTGACTACCGGGCAAATTGGAAGTACTCCTGAATCTCGATGCGCTGTTCCAATTTCTCTCCGCTTTCGTAGCCCTCAGATCTTGTCATTGTAATAATTGATTTCGGAAATTTCACCGTCATTCATTCTAGAAAGAGCAAATAAATGTTCAACTGGGTATATTGACAGACTTGCATTAAAAGAAATACTAGGAGTTTATATAAGTTCCGATCGAAATTCTTACGAATTTTTATGTATTGTGTAAGAGAGGAGGTTCGTTTGTTGGAACAGT
>JAQFYE010006914.1:0-10308 GCA_034694305.1 Protaphorura glebata
TGTCATGTTTGCGTTGAGGAGTTGACCCTTCTACACAAGTTACCCAAAACTGAGTGTCAGTTTCTGTATCTTAATCTTCAATTACTCAAATAACGTTGCGGGTAAATGTGTAACAGCGGACAAAATTTTGGGAAAATTGTTTTGAATATATGTTATCCCACGCCAGTCTACAAAATGAATATAATAAATTTGTGTATACGAAAATATGAGCTGGCGAAATTTTTTCTTTACAGTAGAATTAACTCGTGTTGTAAACCACGGAGTTGGAATGTTAAGAATGAAACAGAGCATAACTGTCCAGTATTATTGAGAGATCTTAACTTCCGAATAATACAAAATATTTTTTGTCATTTCTTGCACACAATACCACAAAGTTGAGTCAAAAGCAAAATCCACGAGCAAACGGATGCAACCAGAACATATGTATACAGGTTTATAACAATCAAACGAGGAAAGCCATTCCAAATATGTTTATGTTTTTGTCAAACGCTGCCTGTCTAAGGAATGCGAATCCTTTAGGACTTGTCAGTGAAGATGTCTTGAGATTTAGGACGCAGACAGATGACTTTGAGTGGTTCACAAATTGTACACAAATACAAAATGCACAGAATTCTCAGACAGTTCAAAGGGAAACATTAAATTCTTAGCTTTTGCTTTTCTAACTCGGGAGTCGAAGTAGTCACATAGTCGTATGAATAACATCAGGGAAAGATAACAAAGTAGTTGTAGGTATTTCTTTGTCCCCGGATAAAATGGAACTATCAAGGGAGGCACTCCCGGTGTCAACGTCTTGGAAAGTCTTACAAACAACACCATTGTTTGTATTGGGATGCATAAACATTTCCAACTTGTCTGCAAAAATCAAGTGTTGCAATAATACTAATTTTGAGAAAATTCCTTTCTTCTGACACTGTAAACGAATGCAATAGTGTCTGGAAATGTGTCTTATTCTCATCTGGGTTCCTGCAATACTTTCTTTGCTGTATCTTATTTGTACAACCGAGTTTTACGTATTTGTTCATTAGATTCGTCACGTTATGTAGAGATTCAAACGACAAGCCTGGAGAACACCTGGGAAGTCTCCCGTATTAAGTCTGAGGGGTCGTCCGAGATATTGAATTTGGGTTAGAACGTCGGAATTTCTACCGAGACGCTTCCGTTATCTTGTCTTATCTTATCTTCATCAATTTTATTATTTGAACATTTTAGGAGTGAAAACACAGAATTTGGAGCGGAAACTTCACTCGAAGAAGGATGAAGAGTCGTAGTCGACTAGATAAGACGGCCGACTACAAATTCTTCAGTTGTTTCTTTAGTGTATTAGTTTGTTAATTCAATGTTGTTTAGTCCCTGTCAAGACTTTATACTTATTTCTTGTAACACGAGTTTTACGTGCACTTTCTCCGCAACGGTGCATTCCGAATCAATATATATTTGTTACGTAATTCGGAAAAGATAACATTGGAAATATTCAACGACGCACTGAGGTGGAAAAGGAAAATTTTACAACTATTTGGTTAGTGAATTGTTACGATAGAAAATTAATACTTGACTGTCAACGCGGTTCGTAGCCTAGACGCAATGAGAGCTGAAAACTAAGCTAAATTCCAATACCGGATGCGAACATCATAAAACAAGGATGGCGTGAAAGTGAAAGTGCCAGAAGATCATAGAAATTAATTGGTTATCAATATGAACGCAACCAATAATTCGCTAATTTGTCTACTTTCTCAAAATTTAGACGTACGTCCATACCAATGAAACTTTACTTTTTATCGGAATTTACTTTTCAGTATTATTTAAAATCCAAATGAAAAAGCAACTCTTCTTAAGCCTACTTCTCGACTGTGAAACTCATAAACACCCTGCTCAAATGCAGGTCGGTATTAAGGACAATGTGGATTTTTTTAACCAAATACACACTTTGAGCCTTAATAAATGTCCATGCCGCTTTCCAAAGCTGTCAGTTTTCTATATTTGCGAATATTTTCTTAAGGCCTTCTGTTACAACTAACTGCCTGAATATTTTAGTTACATTCTGGGTAGAATATCCATGGAAAGGCAAGGTGGGTAGGTTATGTACGCGACTAATTGAGCGAATATCTTATCTCCCATGAATATCTGAGGTTGTTTTGAGTCTCCTTGGATTTTTACATGCAGAATAGTTTCCTTTGTAAACATTTGAAATATGGTGTCTTTGTAGAAAACAAAGAAGGGAAAGTAACTAGTAGAATGCGTATTGTGCGGGAAACTTTCACGGTAGCATTTCCTGTATAGTGCCATTTCCAATCCGCCATAAAGTCTAAGTCAAAGTCTCACTGTGAAGTGAAACCTTATGGTGAAATGAGTTTGACATGACATTGCCTTCTTTGAAGGCTTTAGCCTCTCCGAGTCTAATTACTTACAAGACAGTTCAATTTTAACGACCCCTTCAACCGTCAAGGTAACGTGGAGACTTTACACTTTACAGCTTTCTTCATTTTCCAAAAGCATTTCTCTTCATGTATAAATTCGTTTCTTTCGAGAACTAATCAAGACGGCTTATTTTCTTGGTGAGTCTTATTTCCACATCCGCAGGGCAAAACATTGAACTTAAAAATTCGTTAGAAGTCTAGTAGGATTTTGAAACTTATTAGCTATTCCACTCCCACTACGTCAACAAGGTCCGTCTGCAAATGAGTAAACAATTGACATGTGGACAATTAATTTTAGCTTCATGCAAATTAAATATAACTGACTGCATTTCTACGTTTGATCAAACAACCCCAGAAAGTTTATTTGTTTATTCCTTAATTATTTGCTTTCCGGATATGCATTCACACATTACGTCCTGCCCTTTCGCCTGATTTGGCTTGTACCCTGCGACATTTGATATAGACTTGATACCCTTTTTGTACATGAATTTCACAAATGACCGTTTCCCATTGTGTTAAACCTTAAATGCCTAAACTTTTCACTCTTCATCAAGCATCTAATTAACTCTGCCCCGCCTCTCGGCAGTTCTCATTTATTTCTGAGCCGTCATCGTGTTAAGATTAAATCTCTTTTAGTCCGTCCTACGCCTTTGCCTTACTTTGAAAGGATTCAATTCTGTCCTACTTTGCTGCGAACGAATGGATGTTATATAGATTTCCCGCTCTGAAACAATAAGCTAAGACGACGACGATTCCAGAGAAGACAGATATATTCTCAATGTAGACTTAAGCTCTCTACCCTGTCTTCTCCAGGTTAGCTTGGCTTTGGAATTGGCGGAACAAACTTCCTAAATTCAGTTTTAGTTCAGCCGGAGAATCGCTGGGCTGGCCAACGTCTAACTGGATGGGAGTGACTGAGAGTCAGACTTTATTCAGTCTCTTCATGGTCTGCAGGGACCAACATGTACGAGAATTTATTTGAATTGGGTGAGATGTCATTGCCCTCTAACTAGGTTTCAGTTTATGGTCATTCCCAAAATAATAAGTACGCATGTGTCTTGTTGATCCTAACATGTATCCTTTTTTGTACCGACCTTACCAGTTTGGATCCAACCTTACAACAGATTATGTTTCTACGAGTTATCCGAGTCAGGCCGGAAAATATATTTATGAGAAAAGCATCCCTCCAGAAGGAACGTTCCTTTGAGAATATTACATAAAAGTTGACAGGCTAGAAGAATTGACCGAGTTTGAAGGTCCTTTCACTCCAACACTATATTATCTTGTCTCTTTGTCGAGGGCAGAGTTCAACTTTCTTGTGTTCGGTTAAATTTTGGACGAAGTGATAACGAAGTTACGCCGTGACGTCAGAGGGCATGTAATCATTTTTGTTGAGTAGTTAAACGTAATTCTTTATAAGTATTTGAATCTTGCTGCATTTCCCGTTATCGTTTTTATAATTCAACTCGTGTCTACTGATGTTCTTACCTTTTTACTCAACTACGTTATCACTTTTCATCTCTTCACCGCGTTGAATCTGGTTAAATTTATTAATGAAAATGAAAATGAACATTGAAGTGAAAATAAATTGACTGTGTATGCTTCGTACTGAATCGTTCCGGTAGATCAATTCTCCCAAGAATATAACCTGATCCATAACAGGGTTTGATGTTAAAGCAACTTGTTTCGATAAATATTACCGATACCACTAGAATATTTTGTATGTGTCCTTTGACCTGTACAATGAATTTTGTTTGAGAACCAGTTGCTTATTTACACACTATCCGTTCGCTCTACTATTGACGGAGTGGGGAAAGTGGAAGTCAGTGGCCCATCGGTAATTCGTTAGTGTCTTTTCTACTATAGCATTATATTCTACACATTTTTTATATCTCACAAGAAAACCACTTATCATGTAAAAACTGGCTCAGGTTACAGCGTTCGGGTATATCCATTCCAAGTGTATCGGTTATGAAAACGGCATTGTCGGCTTGTACTTAACATATGTACTTAACATTGTCGCTTTTGTGGAAAGAACGTAGCGCAAAGTGCGTGGAGAAAGTCACCCCTGTTCGATTTGGCTGCATATTTGACATGTTGTAGCCCAGGGCCTGCCGAGCAACTTTCGTAGAGGTCCCGAAAAGCCTAACCGTTTGACCTCTAAAAATTAGAAATGCACGGGGGGACGTGCCTCGCCCTGGGCGTAGCGTTGAGACCTTCGCCAAAGTTAAGTAACAGGCCCAGGGCTACAACATAGCGAAATACAGCCAAATCGAACATGGGGTATGTTCCCTATGCACGTTGTGCGGATTTTGGGTTTGGATTTGGACACGTTATTTACTATATGTAGTCATTAACTTCATACCTCAAACAACATTCAGAGACGACACATTAAATTATCAGTTCTTAAAGCATCTCAAATTTAAAGCAGTGAACCAAAATATTATCTATCGACTAATTGATCGTACTTGTGCCTAGGACACTTAATGTAGATATCAAATTGAGTTCTGTTTCAATCTGGTGTTCTCATAGAAAAGAGTTTCCTTGAAAGACCAACTCCTGTCCTCTATGCTTTTTGAAAAACTGGTCGACATACCTGTTGATAATCCTGTTCCCCGCCATAAGGCTTCGGTTCATATGGCATATTATTTTCGCTGAGTTGATTCTCTCCTCTCATTTCCTCGTGTGAACTCCACTTTTTGACGTTTTCCCACAAATACAGTAAAAGTACCATACTCTGGTGGGGGTGCCCACTGCTCTAACGCGTACGTAACATGGCCCACCGTGCACTAATTAACCTTGTACAATTATACGACTTGGAATTATGGTGTTGTTTAGTTCTGCTAGTTATTGTGTGGACCAGATGACGCCTTGTTTTTCCAGCAGCCGGGGAACACATCTTGGCTTCCCATTCACACACAGTTTCCACCAACTGATCCAATTTGAGTTGTTTGAATTCAAGTGAAAGTCGTGGTCGTAACATTTATGTTTGTAAAATGTAGAACAGTACTATGTATGCGAAATATCGCATACGTTGCAAAAGTAGCAAGCAATGCAAAAGTTTATCACAAGGACCACAGAAACAAACCCAATATCTCTTCTTTATGTATTTCTGACAGGACCAGATGATGATTCTTCCTTTGTAAATTAGTTTGGAGGGTTCCCGTTGAGTTTTGAGGTCACGCACATATTTCAAACTTGATCACTTTCACCACGTCGCATTGCATTTGATTCAAAAGACCCTCGACGGTGGTATATTTCACATTAACATTGATGCTTTGGTTCTCCATCATGGATGCATCTCCACATTGTTATTTCAAGTTTCTAGAACCCCAGAAATAGTCTGTATGATTTCTCCAAAATTTGCATGTACAATAATATTCAGAGAAAGTCGTGGAAGTTGAAGCCAAAGCCAAACTTTACTTATTATCTCCGTGTTCTCGTTCTCCACACACTGACAAGTTTTAAAGACGAAGACTCAGACGATTTGTATAGAATTTCTGTGTAGGGATGTATAAAAATTCTAAAAGGGTAATTCAATGGTGAAAGTATTTCGAATTAAGGTTCACATATTGGATTTGAATAGGAATGTCGTTTCTAGTCGTGTTAACTTTTGCATTTTTTGAGTTTAACACACGAGGGAATCCCATTTGCAAAATTGTCTCTTTCTCTGTGTGTGTCAGTAGACAGATCCGTACGTCAGTTGAGCACTCTCATTGGATTTTCTGTCGTAAGTCGTAGTTTTTGGAACTTGGAAGAACTTAGAAGAGCATAACGAGACGTGATGGTTGCTTTAAGTTTACTGGACTGGATGAAGTTGTACGTACAACTGTCTGTCTAGGAAAGGAAACAGTGTTACAAGTAGTCTCGAGCGTATCCAACATTTCCAACATTTTCATGGAATGAACAAGTTCACTGAGCCTGAATCGGACTTTCCTTCTCACTTTATGTCTGCGTAGGTTGTTTGAACCCAAAAAAGGATGAAGATGAACATGCGCATCCTACTACGTGCAGGCAGAACAGCCTTAGGAAATATTTTTACCTTTGAGCGATTCCCAACCACCACATGAGTTGTCTTTTCTCTCAGTCAAGACTAGGAAGAAGGAAGACTACTGACTACTTCTACTTTTGAAGTGTTTGAGTGAACAAAAATACTACACTTTGATATTTTCCACACTTCTGGTCTTCACACCTGCAAAACAAAGAAACATTTTGGATTACTTTCCTGAGAGAACTTTAAGTTCAATTTATTTTAGAAACTTTATTCTCGTAAATCGGATGTGTGAAGGAGTAGAGTGAAAGTCTGATTTCACTCGACCAAATGCGAAGCATGAGCTATAGTCCCGTAGGGTCTCTCTGCAGAGAATGACTCTACTTTGGACAACTTAATACCCAAAAGATTGTAATAAAAACTATGATCTGCAGTTTTCAAGGCCAATTTATACACTCTATCATTCGAACTGGTTGACCCTACGTTTGTATTTTCATATCATAACGGCTAAATAAGTTAGTATGTTTGTATAGATACGTTCAACTCACGGAAATTACGTTCGTCGATTCGCTTGCTAAAGTTTTACTGTGTTTCGAAATTACGCACACCGTAAAGGTGACAAAATCACGGATATGACCAGATAATTTTAAGAACTTGCTATCGTATCCTCATCATTATTTTCAATGCGTACACAGTTGAGGTTGATTGTCATCGAATATAAAAAATATAATTCAGCGAATATAATTGTTCTTTCAGTTATAACGGTTGCAGAAATACTAATTTTTAAAAGCAATGTTAATATTCTAATTATCTGTCAAGTCAAATTAAAGGTACTAACAGAGCCTCTCGAACTGATGTATTAGACCAAAGTACTTCATGGCACTTGAAACAGTACATTTCTTTTTGATTTAAATGTATTAGTTTTAGCATCTATTTAGGAATTTTATAGCGGACGTTTCCAATTTCAAATGCAACTATTACATTTCTTCTGCCAAGATGAGGTGACCACCAATTGGTCAACCCTTGCAAGAGTTACTGAATGGTCGAGAGAGGATAATATCGATTCGATTTAAAATTGGAATTGATTTGCATAATTAGATCTAAAAGTAAAGTTTCGAAAATAATATTCGTAATAGATCAACGTTTCATTCCTTGTATTCTTACTCTTACACGTCTGTCCCGTTGACTGCTCTGTACAGGAATATGTTTCAGCTAAAAGGAAATCACTACTGTAAAAATCGGATCGGCTCAAAATACATTCTAAGGATTAGTCAAGTAACTTGAGCACATGTATGCCCGATTGTTCACCAGGCAGGACCACCCCAGCATATTTTACTTAAATCTCCACATCATATGTTACTACCTAAGTATTACCTATTAGTGAGGAATCAGAGAATAATTTGACCTGTCGACGTAACATTCATATTCGTAAACAGGACACATGGAATGACAATTGCCGAATAGTTAATCCTAATCTGAGTTTTACAACTCAAAGACGTCCTTTGTTATAAATAGCGAATACTACAGACAAAAACATGAGCGATTAAGGAAAAACATAGAAATACATAAGTTTAACCCTTAAGAAATCTCTCCTTTTTGCACAAAAAAAGAGTAAATGAAAAGGAGGCACTAAAGCACTCAGACCGGGACCTTTTGTGCAGAGGGAATCGGAGAATCAGAGCAATACAACGAAGAGAATTTTATAGTTCGTCTTGAGGCTTATCTTAATAGGTTACACGAGAGCATCGATTTTTATTGTATTGCACTGTACTCAAACTCAACGCTACGCGATCGTATTCCCTAATCGTTCGACGTGGTACTGTGGTACACTTTCTTCGTCTTGAAACATCAAAAGAAAACACATGTAGTGAAGTACTACTGAATGTTCCACATTAATTTCACATTAAATAAAGTGCAGGAGTAACAGGGCAGTAAAGGGTGGAAGTTTTACCAAAGTGAAAATGTACGCCACTCCTGACCTGTTGCCTTAGAACAATAAGTATCTGACGGCACAAGGTGCCTGATTTGGCCAACGTTACGATTAATTCAATTCTTCAGTTCAGAAAAAAAAGACATATTGTTAATGCAATTAGCCATCATTTATTCCATCCTAAGAGAATGTCCAAATTTGATCAAAATGTCGAAGATGGAACTTGGCAAGTCAATTTGGCGTTGGCAGGTGCACTCAACCGAACTAATTTAATTGCAGTTGGCACAATATGACATGATCAGTAGAGTTGAAAGGAACATTAGGTCATTGTATTCCAATATCGGTCAGACAACAAAAATTGTCCGGTGTTGATGGTTCGTAGATCCTGACAAAATTGAACGACAGGAGCGATAGAAGAACCAGAAAGAAGCGGGTGTAGGATATGGTATAGTATTGCCAATATCCTTTCCACTGCATTAAGTCCAGACATATGTCTAGTCATGAAAGTTGGATTCCTCTGTGACTAAATATTTTGTGCAAATAAAAGTTTGAAATTAAGATACTCATATTCCCCAAAATCTACTTCCTTAAGAACTCAATACGACGAGTGAATCTGAATCAGTGAGATTAATATATATATACTCAAATAGATCTTTAAATTATCTGTGATTTTGAGCAAGTGATAGTTCGTGGAATTTTAGAAAACTGAGAATAATATCCCAAAACATTGCTCTTTTTTTGGTATGCGGTACTGTAGTAGTTTCCTCTGTTCCGTCTTGAGTCAGGTTAAAGAACCTGAAATGATCACATAATGAGGAAGTCGCCTTCAAAGAGAACCCTTCATAAAAAGATCTAATTTCAGGCTAATTTCACTCCGGCTAATGACGACAGACTTTGGATCATAACGTAAGAAAGCAGGGTATCTGAGACTCAATTAGCTTGGAAGTTCTTTGGAGCTCTCGGAAGAATGTTGACATCTGCGCTGGCGCTAGTCTAGTTTTTGAAGGATTCAACTGAAAAGTTTTTGGAATCTAAAATTCTTGCTTGTATATCCACGGCTTTAATTCCTTGCACCGGGGGACAAATATACGATTACTATTAGTGCAGAATTCCAAGAATCCAATTATCTTTATTCGTCAGAATTAAACTGCGCCCCACCGGTTGCCTAATTTTAAGAGATTGATGGAATCATATGCTTTCCAAAGGACGAACATAAACACGTGAAATTATATCATCATCTTTAAATGTGATACCGCGTTGCGTTTTACGATTAATTGGCCTGGGACTTTTCCAAAGAGACGGTATCGTGGGAAGGTATTAATTTTTCTCCTGATCCTTAATATGTATTTGTTGTGTACATACTCAAAAGCACTCAGATAAATTGTCTGAGCTTGCAGACAACAACTTCGGTTCAAAATATCCTGCGTTGTAGATCCTCTGTTTCTTGAAACAGCTTTCACCAATCTTACACTACAACGATTGAGGTACATACTGGTGAGCCTTCCTTTAGAAATTCATCAATTGAGCACAGTATGCATTTGTTTAATGACTATTGCCAGTAATATCAGGCAATAGGGTTTGAATTGAAATGAGCAGTTGATTAATTCAGATATAAATTCGTTGTCGAATTTGACTCATTTTAATCCTGGTTAGCGGATGCTTCCACAGAACATCAAACGTTCCCGGACGGACGAGACCTACTTGATTGACGAGTTAGTCTGACCGTAATCAACAATTTCTCAAATGAGTGATTCTGGTGAAAGACTTTCCAACGTAAACCCGTAAACGTCAAAACTAGACCGGCTTAGCATTTGAATACTGTATTTCGTCGGATATGACATCAAATGTTAATCATTCAAAACGTGTGGTAGAAACGGGTCCTTCCTAGAACTCATTTTATTGCGCTGTACATAGCACAATAAATGTTGCTATTAATTTCAAAGTGCTCATACTAACTCACGGTATTCTAGAGG
>JAQFYE010006915.1:0-10307 GCA_034694305.1 Protaphorura glebata
TCCTTACAAAATCTACGCTGCAGCTACTAATACTACCGCGGCCGATAAGGCGTTGGCCGATGGTTTATTGTTGGGAGGAGTCGCTCCACTTTGGACTGAACAGGTCAGCATAGCATAATTTTAAAAAAATTCGAGAACTTCACTACTGGGTAAGCTCATACTGTCCAATCCGGATTTTCCAAAATTTGAGTTGTACACGAAGTGTCTCGATTCATGTCATTCCAGTAATGCTCATGACCTCATTGACCTAGACATCATAAATGTTTGAACTGTATGAGTTTACCTTGTCAGTAATAGTTGTCAAGTTATTTTTATATTCGAGTCACTACAGCGACTAATTCTGACTTTCAGATTGACGAACGCGCAGTTGAAAGTCGATTTTGGCCAAGAGGTTCCGCTCTAGCTGAAAGACTTTGGACTGACCCGCGCACAACAGGTCCCGGTGAAGCGCTGACTCGAATCGTTCAAAATCGACAGCGCAATGTTGAGCGCGGAATTCTAGCGGACGGACTTCAACCTGAGTGGTGTGTTCAGAATGAGGACAAATGTGTGGGACTCGCACCTCCTCCAGTAACAACAACCACAACACCAGCGACAACAACAACAACAAGAACCACAACGGGCGCGTCAACAACCCCAACAACGACCGCTCCTCCAAATGCTGCTATGACGACTCATCTAGTCCTCAGTCTCCTTGTGCTGGAAACCATTGTATTACTATTTTAAAAAATAATTAATCCTCTAAAATTTTAAAAACCTCTCCATTGATTTTTGATTTCTTTGTTGGTAAAAAAATTGAACTATCAATATTTATAAAAAATTTCAAGTAATTATTAGAAGAAATTTAAATTTATTTTAGTCTTCGTATTAATATTAAATGGAAATCGTGCAGAGTTTAATAAATTGAATAATTTAGTATTACAAATAAGACTTGGAAAATTTAAATTTTTATTATTATAATAAGTTTTGTTAAACAAAAAATATCTTCAAAATTCCAAGGCCAAATTATGTACACAAAATTTGGGCACTAGATTCAACATTTCCTGGTGTCGGATAGGGTTGGCTACCTTGCTCTTATCCCAAATTTGAAAGTCTGTTAAAAAAACAATGGAATGCAATGAAATCGTTTGAATTTTACGACGGTACGTAAAGTAAACGTTGTACCAGAGAATTCCGAACGCGTTTCTTGTATAAACAAAATAACATATTTTTTTTACAACGGAGATCACGGCTTGCTGACATAAACCCATTTTTATAGTATGTTCACGTTTTCTTTATTATGCCGAGGCATTTACCTCATTTCTGCTGGGAATGCCGTGCCCGAAGGTCAATTCACCCGAGTCCGAAATCTCCGAACCGGGCAACTTTCATTTGTTACGCTACGTCTACGTACGTCGTAGTAGTACGACCTCAGCCTCATACACGTTTTGAATGTCACGGCACGGGTGTGGTACGCAACATAAACTACGATCCACTTTTGTATAAAACACCGAATTCCCGTCCAATCTGATTACTAGTGCAATTCTGAATTCTCTATCGTGTAGTACAATTCTTTGGGTCAAGAAAATTATTTAAAAGTTGGAATTTAAAAAAAGAATAATGGAATTTTTGCAAACCAGTTTACAAAAGTTTGGGTGCACAGACACACTATTGGAAAGTTGTGACGAGGAACCGTATTTCTTGAGATGTCCAGATTTGGTGAGTTTTTTCATAATTATTTTAATAATTAAAAACTGTTCCTACTTATTTTCAAGTTTTGTTTTTCTCAACCCAATATTTTCTTAAAAAATTGTTATATACAAGCGGTCCGCCAAGATATTCTGGACAGTTTTAGAACTTAAGTTCAATTCGCGCCGATAAATTTGTACTTTTCTACGATGGTTGTTGGTGAGCGAATTTTCCTTGAACGGGTCCTCACTAGCATTTCCACTTCTGGTCATAACTTCTTTCTCATTTTTGGAGCGGAAATTTTGGAAAAATTAGTAGGTGTTAAAAACTCTAGTGTCAACGAACCCTCCAAATTTCAAATTTTTTAGCCACAAACCGAGCAAACAGGAGCTTGAAATTGACTGTCCAGAATATCTTGGCGGACCCTGTGTACGATTTGTAAGTCAATAAATTAAGTAGAAATCCGGGAATTCCTAAGGATCGATTAATTTGTACTATATATATCGAGATTTAATGAAATTCTTTAAATTTTGACAGATTCGTCAAAAAATTCTGGACTATCTCCTCCCTTGTGACCTAAAAATCCTTCGACTGACTTGTCAAACAACAAAATCTTGGGTAGAAGATCCAAACGTTTTGAAAAGAATCCTAGTCATCATCGACGGAAATAAGAAACGGATGAGAGAACTTTTAAAATCTAGAGTTTTATGGAACAATCTAAGTTTTATGTTATCCCAAAATTTTGAATCACCTAAACGTCGTTTACATTTTTATAGTTCTCGTTACTTATTTTCGAATCTTGTTAAAAGATTAGGTCCGACGTTAAAAATTATTCATGTTGATTCCATTGTGTCTCCATCTTATTTATTAGGACGTCCAAATTTTCTACAAGAATTTGCCCAGTCGGACGACGGTACACTTAATGTCGAGTCGATTTCCATAGATTTGTTACAATTTCGTGACGGGTGTCGACCAGAATTTGAAAAAATTCAGACTTTGTTACGAGGAATGCATTTAAAACATTTAAGAATTAAGGAAATGGATGATTATGAGTTTGATTTAGAAGGAAAGTCAACATTTTTTGAAGATATTTTATTTAGTTGTGAAGAATTGGTAGAATTGGATGTCCCTTGTCGGATTTCAATTCCATGGAAGAAAAAACATGAAATAAATGAGAGGGAAAATATATTATTACCTGTTATTAAATATTTAAAACAAGAGAAAAATGAAGAAGCGGGTGGGTCAAAAAAATGTCGCCTTAGATCTGTGAAATTATCTCATTATTCAAAACCTGTTAAATCTGAGCAATGTCCTTTATTACAAGAATTGACTCAGGTATGTTTGTTGAACCGGACTATGTTGCACTACTCTAAATAATTGATACGATTTAATGCATTCTATCAATAATTTATTTCAAAAATTAATTATAGTTAATACAAATTCAGCTGCGACCCGGTCAATAAATAAATGATGACGTTGAAATAATTAATACAAATATAATACAATTCAGTTGGTAATATGTTTATTCATTTCTAAAATAATTGCTTTTGATCATTCCAGCAGTGAATGAATAAAATGGAGCTTTCATTGTGAACATGGGGATCGTTTTTGATTTTTTCTTATTATAGGAACCGTATTCATAAAGGAATTATAATTATATGTATATAATATTTATTATAATCAAACGAATTCAGACATGCGTCAATTACTTTTAAAATGTACTTAATTACAAACGATAAATTACAGCTTACTTTTGAAAGTATTTCAATTACAATTACAAATTACATGCAAAATTATCGATGCTACAATTACGAAATTGTAGTTGAAAATAGAATTACAATTACAAATTACAATTCAAATTACTTTCTCGCAATGATGATTTTATATGTGCTAACATCAGAGTTACATCTTTGTATTTGATGGTCAAAATTTTAAGTATCGTAATTGTAAAAGTAATTGGGAAAAGTATAAATTTAGTTACGTACTTGTAATTGTATTTTGTAATTGAAATTACAATTACCAATGTAGTTAACCCAAGTCTGTACGAAATCAACTCGTGTTATTAATGTAAGAATCTAAATCTACGAATAAAATTGTGAGGATTTCCCCATTTTCTGCCAGCTTAAAGCCGGTTACTCATATTTAATTAGAAGCGGTGACTGTTTCGATAGATCGCTGATGTTATTTCTTAATATGCGCATAAATGTTATGTTGAATTAACTTGTTAGTTATTATTCAAATCTGGGACGGTCTTGATGTCCCCAATCTCATTGATGATCGCATTCGCCTTCTGTAGATCCTGCGGAAATTTTAACAATTATTTTTTTGTTTTTGTCGCCCTCAAATTTGAAATAGGTCGTATCCAGGCGAATGACCTTGTGCATAAAGATTAATTGATGAACTATTACTACCTCAAGCATTTTTGTCGCATCTCTTCGAATGAGGACAACATCATCTGACTCCGATAGGCGCTCTATCTCTATAGGATTGTAGAGTTTTGCCAACTATAATTTAAACACAGTCATGTGCGTTATTAAATATTTCTGTCGAATTATTCTCTAATAGACTATTTTTGTCCTCCATTTAAACTTTCCAATGAGGGGCTGTTCACGTATTCGGTGAACCTCAGGAGCCACCCGCGCCCACGTAATAGAGCTGCCCCTAAGGCTGTGTATTCGAAATATTAAGTTTTTCACGTATTCATAAAATCAATTCTATCCGTGGATTTTCAAAAACGGCCTACTGTCGTACCAATTCTGTCTGAAGATTTTGTCCAACGTAGTTGACCAATGAAAACATAATTGCTTTCGGCACGCTGTATTGAATATTTTTTTTGACGATACCAAAGTATTCTCGCATCAGTTCTTCAATTATCTTGCAATCCCGATCATCCTTGTCCAGTTGTTTTGTTGCATCTAAAGTAGTATTTGCATTAGATCCGAAAGTGAGATTAGGAAAATCCGAAATTTGGACACGATTGACGTCAAAAATCCGACCGTCACCGTTCTTCGGATTAATGATGGAATAAGGATTTGATGTGGGAATGAAATTAATAGAGTTACCAGATGGCGAAATAGAACCGAAGGTAAAAATACGATCATTACCGCTGCTGTGGCTTCCCTGCATTAAAAATGACTGTGTATTATTTCATGTGAATATGTAGTATATAGAGACAGACTTGGGTCAATTATATTGGTAATTATAATTTCAATTACAAATACAAATACAAATACAAATACAATTACGTAATTGTAATTGTAATTAATTACTTTTAGAATCCCAGCTGTAATTTGTAATTGTAATTAAATACTTTATAAATCGTGTGTAATTGTAATTGTAATATGTAACTGAATTTATGTTTTTCTCAATTACTTTTACATCAAATTTTGACCCACAAATACGAAGATGCAACTATGATGTTAACACACATAAAATCATCATTTCGAGGAAGTAATTTGAATTGTAATTTGTAATTGTAATTGCGTTTTCAATTACAATTACGTAATTGTAATTGTAATTGAAATACTTTCAAAATTAGGCTGTAATTTGTAATTGTAATTGAAATACTTTCAAAATTAGGCTGTAATTTGTAATTGTAATTGAAATACTTTTTAAAGTAGGCTGTAATTTGTAATTAATTACACTTTCAAAGTAATTGACCCAAGCCTGAGTAGAGAAATAAGAAATCCTACAAGTTTATTAAAAATATTATTTATATATTTATTGAGTACCTGGAACGATGGCGGCAGCGTACCTTCAACTACTCGGCCACACCAAGACAAGAGTATACTTTTCTTCTTAGCCGTAAAATCCGGATGGTTTGTATTTATATAGGCCAGCTCATAACTAATTAAATCTTTGATAGATTTAATGGTGCATTCCAATCTTTCCTTGAAAAAATCGTCTATTACAGAAGTTATTCTTTCGTAAAGTTGAGGAAATCTTTTGCTACAACTTTTAGGTTTCACCGATAAAGCAGGAATTGCTTTTGCCATTTTTTCGTTTACCCTTACAGCACAACGAATTGCTGGACTCTCAAGACGTCGAATCTGATTTTTTACCACATTTTTTAAAGCTTCCTGCCAAAAATATTTCCAAACGCGCAGTGCTTATTCACTTTAATATAAAATATAAAAAAACTGGTCTAAAGCTACAGAAGTTGACAGAGTTTTTGAGACATGCCTCAGGAACAAAGACAGCCGGGGATAGACCTTCTGCATTTGACATTGCAGTCAACAATTTTTCTTTTGTTGAATTGATGCCTGGATCAATCCTGGCTAATTCGTTGGCAAATTCGTTGTGAAATATATTACTAATACGGGCACTTTCCAGCAGCTCATCCTCTACATTCTGGGGAACAAAATTTAACGAATTCGAGAATACTCTGGAAACGTAGGACGCGTAAAACTCTGTTATGACTTTTATCAATGTTTTTCCCTTTTCATTATCTTTGAGTTCTGGACCGAGAGATTCGAGTATGCCCTCTTGAGAAGTCATCAGTAAGGTGATCCTTTTCTGGAAAAGGAATTATATGTAAGAATGATACTAGGGACCTGGAGCTAGAAGAAAATTTCAAAATGTCATCTAGAAATGTCTTGTAGAAAAACTTTTACACGATATTATACATAAAATATTCTCCAAGGTTACGAGACAATTCAAATTGTCTTGTAAGTTGTCCGGTAGGCTTTGCGGCAAGCTTGAATTATACGTACAGTACAGGGCGTATCTTATCTCTTAGACTACTTTGAATTTGGCGCATCGCAAACTCAATTAAATATTTGTTGACGTCAGTGCGGAAATGTCGAAAAAATACGAAAAAAATTAATTTAAAAATTTCTCGAAATAAATAAAGTTCAAAATCTAAAAACATTATAATTTTAAAAAAATCAAAATTTAGAAGAAAAAATTTAAAAAAAAAATTTAAAATAAAAAAAAGAAAGCTAAATTGTCGTTATGACATAGGCTTGGAAATTTTTTCTCCCAAATTTCGATTTTTTTAAACTTTAATGTTTTTAAATTTTATTCATTTTGAGAAATTTTGAACTTAATTTTTTTCGGATTTTTTAACATTTTTTTGCACTGACGTCAACAAATATTTAATTGAGTTTGCAAAGCGCCAATTACAAAGTAGTCTAGGAGATAAAAGTCGCCCTGTATGTGTCACGTGCACACGATGTGGTCTCTGATTGGCTGAGCTTGTGGACATTGCAATGTCCTCTAGAATCATTCTAGAAGACAATCTTGAGAAAATTTCTAGTAAGATTGTCAAAGTTTCTTAGTTTACTCAAAACTCACACACTGCGTAAAATATCAGTGATAACGAGGTACTTCATGATAGACTAAATATACCGTCATTTCGATTACCTTTAAGTCCGGCAGAGATTTGTGAATTTGCTTGATCAAAAGAGTGTTGAGTGTTTTAGCAAGATACTTGGTGCCATTTATTGAAGCCAGTTCTTTATAATTTTCTTTTAAAAATTTGGATTCATCTCTCAAAGCGTCTTCAATAGTTTTGTTATCTCCAATGTCGGACTGTGAGCGATTGACGACTCCGATTATTCCCAAATTTGACCGGAATGATACTGCCTCTCAAAATGTCATTTGCATTGGTTCCTTTGTCCATCAAATCTAATTTTGTGATCACTCCAATTGTACGCGATCCGTCTGGATCAACTTTTTTGGCCAACTACAAACTTTCAGAAGTTGCAATGTCATTATTTGCTGCAGAAACTGCCACTATAATACTGTTTGGATTTTTTATATTACGGAGCAATAGTTTTCTGATCTGGTCTTTAATGTTCTCAGGCTGATCACCGGACGCTACCTATACTCAATGGAACAATACATTATGCGATAAAGTACTGGGTGAACAAAAACCAACCTACAATTCGTCCTAATTTCCTCAGTTTTAAGTTTATCTGAAACGTGAGATTGTCATTTTATTCAAAAATTAATTGCGAGTCTTTTGAGCTATGTTCGAATGCGCTGTGCGCTTCACACCGTGCGCTGTCAGTAAAAATTTAAATACAAATATCAGAAAATAAAATTTTCATTGCAGTAAAATTTTCAAAAAATTCTCAAAAATTCACATTCGCCATTACCATATACCTACCACTTAATAATTACAAATATCTTACTAGAATACCATACCATAATTTGTTTACCTTTACAATACCTGGTAGGTCAATTACTGTGAGGTTGACTACCTTGGTGGAATATACATTCAGGTTGATTGGTTCATCCACAATTGCTTTGTTGTTTCCGGCTTTTCTTGTAGTTTCCTCTTAGATCTTTTTCCGAACTTCATCAAAATTTGTGTAAATTTTAGGATCATCATAAAACTGACACCATTCCTTCAAATCAAGTGTTCCTATTGAACCAAACATAATCATCTTGCGTTAGCAAAACAACATCGGAATCTCACTTCAAGATATTCAAAACCTTATAATTCATTCAAGCTACGGGATTCGGTCAGTGGCATTAGATCGTCTCTACCGATTTATGTATTCCGATAATTCGAAAGTTATAGACCATAAGAGTTTTCAGGGATTTTTAAAATGTACATACGATCAGCAGACGAACGATATTTACTGTTGCCAAGTCGGGCATGGCATAGTTGGAGTATTATTGGGCATCTTGTCACAGTTCCTGTTCCGCGTGGGAGGAAGCTTTGTCCAACAAGAGACTCGAGTACAGAACTTTTTCCAGAGCTCTGAAAATTAAATAATAATTTTAAAGGCTTAAGAACTATAATCGATATTTATATACTAGAATGTTTACGATCCGATTTGTGAGGGGAACGTCATGCTGAAATTTTTTAGAAACACTTGAAATTCTTACCACGGAATTCTGATACGATGAGAAATCCGGAATGATATTTCATTCGTCGCACATTTCAGCTTAAGGTCAGCAGTCGACGCAGATTTGAATTTTGGATATGTGTTTGTGCATGTATGAATGGCATGAGTGTCCACGGCCTCGTCTCGATTTGCCTCTTTCCGCTCGCTCGCGTTCTCTTCCCCTGTCATGAATGAACGAAAGAAACGGGGTCGTCTTGTGTACCGGCCCTACACATAAACTTACCTCCAAAATTCAAATGCGGGTCAATTGCTGACCCAAATCTGAAATGTGCAACGAATGAAATATCATTCCAGATTTCTCATCGTATCAGAATTCACTGGTAGGAATCTCATATTTTGCTAAAAGTATCCGCCCTGACGTTACCTCGTTATACAACCTAGATCGCCTATGAAGGCAACATGGTAGGCATATAATAACCCTCGTAAAATTTACGTCACAGACATATACATCAAACACAAATGCAATGACAACCTGGGTACCAACAACCGTGATTTGTGGTAGTAATAAGTCTTCCCTTCCAATGGTATTGAATACATCTTGCAGCTTGTTGATGCCAGGAATTAACGCGTCCATTACTGCAATCCAAATTCAATAATAGGAAAGTATAAGTAAAACATGTGCGTTTAATATATTATTTTAGTAATAATAATATAACGTATGAATTGGCGCACAAAGTACTGAAGCCGAAAATTCCTACACTTCGAATGATTAAATTTTATTGCGGAGTGAATTTCAATTAATTAAGTTCTATATTAAATAACAGTATCGTACCGAATCCAAGATTATGCAAATTGAAACGGCGAACTCGGGTGTCCGAAATAGATAACTAATTATCAATGCCAAATTATTGAAATTTAAATACAATTTGCTGATATCCCGAAATTCAAGTGATCACGTTCAAACAACGTCAAGTTTATAAACCATACGGAGGCCACGCGCAGTTGATTATAAAACTATGAATAATTTTGTGTCTCGGAACGATTGAATGGTTACATACACCCATTCAAGTGTCAAAATCTCGTTGCAGAAAGTGAAGTATTCCGATTAATTGAATTGAATTGAATTTGGTTTATTTTCGAGATTGTGACATATAACAAGCATCATAGATTCAAATTTAAATAAATTCAATGACACAGCTGTTCTTTTCAGAGTCAAATCACGCTACTACTAGGCATTAGATAAAAATTGAAGAAATTGGTCGAGTTAAGACCGAAACGAAATATATAAACAATTTAGTGAATAGTAGAATAATATAGTTATACATATGTAGCAATGATTAATGATAATAAGTAAAAATATTTAGGCTTTAATAATGTTAATGTCCTGTACTTCAAATTTTTATAAAGTCGTTCTTCCGTTGCTGTAGTATGTGTCGTCGTGTTGTCGAAGCAGTTGATTCCGCTGTCCAGCGTTTTAATTTTAGTGGGAAGAGAGTAATATAATTAGAAGGAAATAGATCTATAAACGCAGGATTGTTGTCCAAATGTCTTGCTTCTTGGCAAAGTAAAATTTTGAGAACAAGTGGAAGCTCGGTCAGATTCTCGTTTTACAAAGTCACTTTTAATCGACGGTGTGAGCTGGGATTTCCCGATACAATGATTATACATAAATTTCAGTATATACAAGTCGCACCTCTCTTCTATTGTTAGCTGATTTGCTCGTTCAAAGATGTCCAGTTTACTATTATTCTTGTATTTTTTAGATGGGACTAGTTTGAGTGCTTTGGTAAGTAATGTGTCAATCTTGTTCAGCTTTGACCCACTCTGTCCACCCCAGAC
>JAQFYE010006916.1:0-10306 GCA_034694305.1 Protaphorura glebata
CTGCGTGAGTGGAATTCATTCAATGTCATATTTACGACATCAGTTAAATAATAACGAACACACCGGAGGTGTCATTATCTATCCAGAGTTGCGCGATGACAGAATTCAGATATGTATTAGACATTTTTTTTAGATTATGGCTTATCGTCTATTTCTACGAGGGAGAAAGCCCGAACCCTGCTACGCTGGTTCAGAAGTCATCTCATTTTGATGAATGCATTACTGCACTATCACCAGATTACACCCAATATCTTTTTAGCCATCATTAGGCAGCCTGGTTGGCCCGGTATCCAACTTTCCACGCCCCATTAGGGCACTTCCCTGACTTATGAAAGCGAAAATGGAGGAAAGCCCTGCGTATATGTGGTAAAAACCCGACAGCACAGGTATAGTCTGGTTGAGATATACCTGGAACGGGGAACCGAACCTCGTCCCATGAGGTAGTAGATGGTAAACCCCTACCACTAAGCTGTCTTGGCTAAGGTAAATCAGATAAATAGGGTTAATCTAAAACAAAAATAATACTTCAAAGTGGTAATGACAAACCATTTTCCGTGTCATATTATCATAATCAGCCCCTCAGGCTCATCGTTAAAAAAATATTTGCTCGTATACTAACTCCATAAAAATACTTAGATTTTTTAAATGCGCCAAACCCGACATAGGTACATAGCAGAAGAGTTCTCTTGAACGCATGTTTAGTGTGGACACGAACAGGGTTCTAGAGCGTGTGTCAATACACAAAAACTCAGTGCCCAGGAGCTGGAGTGTGTGTAAATGAAGGAGGGTCCAAGACACACAAACCACCAGAAATATTTTAGTCATCTAATAACTAAGATAAAAAATTACCCTTCCCAAAAAAAGCCAATGAGTTTTCAGTAGGGTCTATGAAATTTAATCACAGCAACAGCAAGTTTCAAAAAATCAAACCCATTATGTACATACAAATAATGATTATGTACAATGGACAACATGGGGACATAGCTCAGGAAATAATGCTCTGTCATGACATTTCTTTCTACTAATAATACAGGCATGTCTTCTCATTCAATATTTTCCGTATACAGGGTGGCCAGAAATTAACGATTTGTTCCTATAATTATCACACGCTTGATGACGTCATATGTTAGAAACGATGGACCCGTGCGCGCAATGTCGAAAAATTAATTTGGTGTTGATACCAGGAGTACTAAAAACTAAAAGTTAAAAGTCATTTAACCTGTTAAATTAAAATTTGCGTTTTATCAGTTTTAAGAATTTTTGGCTCGTATCGACGAGCTGACTTTTCTCTAGAGGCCCCATCGACCCAGATGATTAAAAGCCTGAGTCGAAAGGCTCAAGCTAATGTGAATTCAGTGATTATCGTTTTTAATAAATAGTGATAATTCTCTGTCCGAGGACTAAGCAGTAACTAACACCCAGCCGTACAAGAAATTGAGAAGTAGGCCGACCAGGAATTGAATCCGGGACTTGATGGATTAAAGCCCGGCGCTTCCTGCACGGAGAAAAATCGCCTTTCCTACATTACTGTCAGCACAATCTAGCTTCAAATATTCAGCACAAGGACAAATCAAAAACTCCCAATCTCAGAAGTGATCCTGCCTGAACCGTTCCTTTGCTTCCACCCTGTATTTTATTTTGGTCTTGCCTTCAAACGACGACCATGTCATGTCTATTAACACTTTCCGCATTATATGCGCATCCGACTTACTCAAAAATGTGACCTGAGCTGCGTGGGAGGCCAAACCAAAGTGTTAGCCACTCATCTTAAGGAGCTTTTCTTGAGCAAATTATACTGAAAGTACATGGACGTCAGACGCCTTTGCCAACAATGACAATGTACTTTTGGAACACGGACATACAAAGTTATTCTTGGTAGAAATTCCTCTTCTGTGTTTTGTTTATTATTATCCCTGAGTTTAATCTGCTAACTGCTAAAAGCTTGTAAGTTGAAAACCGTGTTTGCTTTCTCTGCATGCAATTTACTTACTGTGCAGTGAGTAAAATTTAAAATTCTTGGGTTTGAGTTTCAAATCCTCTGCCGAAATATCTCTAACATTCCTTCCCTAATGAAAAACAAGCACATCTTGGAATTTCGGATCACATTCCACCTGCACTTGAACCGGTAGAAAGACAAACGAAAATTCAAGAAATTCGTTACTGACCAAATGACATTTTTCACTTTCTCAATTGACAGTTATTCTATTACTACAGAAAATTTCGAAATTCCTTTTCATAACTGATGATCAGAATATCACATTACATTAGCTTAATATTGGCGATTCGTTATTCCAGCCATTTAGATCTTCTGGCGTCAGTAATGACGTTATAGGGTAAACTTTTAAAGTGGCTTCGTCATGGTCAGCTGATGTCATGACTGTCACCATCGTTGTTGCCGTGTATTTGAAAACATATTTTCATAACGGACCACAAGTGTTCAACAGTAATTGTTTTTGGTACTGAATACAACACTAACCAACCTTCCAAATTGATTTTTCTGAGTTGGACCGTAAAACCTACATACAGGATGTCAAGGAAAATAGAAAACAAATGAACAATTATTCCAAAATTTTGGAATAAGGTTAATCATCAAGGAACACCGCACCGTGCAGTCTTTGCGACAAGAAGTAGGCCTTTGGATTCGCCTATATTTTAGAGCCCTTGACCTCCTGAACAACTTTTGTGAAGGTGCTGCACCTGACCTAAAAAGTTCGACAGTCTGTCTGGTGGTGGCAATATGGTGAAATAAACTTTGGTCACATGAATGCGTCACCGATTCCTATGACCTCACAAAGTGCATTTGTCCCGTCTATTCTAGCAGCTGAATGGTTAGACTAATCACCATAGGACCTTCACAAAAGTTGATGAGCAAGTCAAGAGATAAAATATATAAAAAAAATACAGCCAAATCCAACAGTAGACTTTTTCCCGTAAGAACTGGTTAGTGTACTTTTGCTTGAAAACCATGACGTTATGAAAATCAAACCGAATGCAGTCTCTCTGAGGTTGAAACCCCTGTCAATAGGTATACGCTTAGGCAAACAACAAATAAAGTGAGTCGATTTGATGATGTGATGAGTTGATTCCCCTCGGTTCGGTGAATCCTTGGAGGATGATGAACCACATCAAATGATGAAATGAACTCAACACGGGTTGGGTCGGATCCGTTTTATCAAATGATAGAATTGCTGAGACCTCCGTTCAAGTCCACATTTCCCCTTCGATTCCACCATTATGAACTAAAAGGATCGAAAACACTTGACATTATGCTCTTTCCAGCCTGTGTACGAATCCTCCGAAGATACTTGCTGGCAATCGTGTCAATTCTATAACAGAATCAGAACCCGAGATTTAAAAAAAAATTAAACGTAACAAACTTTCTCTGGACTTATAGCAGAACTGAAATCGACATCGGACGACAATTCATCGAGTCGGAACACCATTAATATTCTTTAACTAACAAGAATATTATACACGCCAGTTGGTGGTGATTACCATTCAAATCCGAAGTAAGGTTATTTGTGTAACTCGTATGAACTGTGTCCGTAAGGAAATACAATTCATCGTCTGTGCGATAGCACTTTTGAGGATGGGCCATCGATAATAAATTAAAAAAAAATAAACGTGAAGTTTCTAGATGTAAATATGGCTGCTGATAAACAGGAGTGTTGATAGTATGTATTGTTTTGCATAAGTCTAGACTATATTTTTGGAACAGAAAGACGTATCGAATCTGTATTGAGTAGAATTTCCTAATTCTATAGAAAGGGTATTTCCAGTTGGGGGAACTCGTATTTGTATCATCGCCGGAGGTTTAATTTGTTCTAGGAATGTGATTATCTCATTTTACAGTCAAAATGTAATCAAAAAGGTGCGTCTAACAGGATTACCTACCTGTTTGTTGCCTGCGAGCAAACAGAACGGAAGCAATAAATGCCAGAGTTGAAGTTGACAATGAGAGGTGAAGTGCTCGGAGGCTCAGCGAACATCTCTGATCTCATATTGAACAAAAATGTAATCATCTCTCTTGTTTTCTCCTATTCAATCATGATTACTCCTTATGTTAAGGACAATCCATGAAATTCAAACTAGTATTATTTATAGTATTATCCAATGTTAAATCTGTATTTTGATAATTTAATTCATAGTTAATTATTTCAGGTCTTCCGTTGGAACGATGCAGAAACGGGTAAACTGGTTCTAAGTTTTTACCCCCTCGAGGCGACAATTAGGCAAATTCAATTCAATTCCAATTCGGGTGTCCAAACAAAAGTGAGAAATATTACGCGGTAATAGAGAATTTTTCCTCAGAATATAGTCATCACGCCGTTTGACACAGTCGACGGGAATTTCAGATCTATCGTATCACTCGCAGGTTAATTTGGATTAACAACGAAGTTCTTGATCATGCACACCTTATGCGCGATTTGCGCGATCAGTATCTTTTTCTGAGACCTCTTAAACTTTCTCAGGTAAGTTACCTTTTAAGTGAACACCCGAATCGACTATTCTGTTATTTTATGCCCCCCCCCCCTCTTCCCACTAGAATTCTACGGACTGACCTTAACATCGACAAGGAATTCCCTAACTGGAGAGACGAGTTGCTATAACCAAAATGGAAGCTAAGGTAGATATGTATTCAGAATGAGAATGAGGAATGGAATGAGAATCTCATCAAATGATATCACTGAAATGATGAGTTTCACTTCCTCGCTTTCTTCTACTATAAAATAATATGAGCACACGATTCCAGATGTGACGCGCGCCTCTTATTTCATCATCTCATCATCTTTGACTGATCTCATCTCGTTTGCACGGCGTTAGAGAGTTTACAAGTGGTACTACCAGTGCTAGTCATATTAGAACCAGGACTAGGCTTCACCATTTTTTCCCCAGAGAACTGAGAATTTAACGAGTACCTACAGATAGTTTAATCCAGGACTTTAATAATTGAATTCCTGAGATATAACGTCAAGCACTAACTAACTGGTGTGTATAAGCGAAATTAACATTTCATTAAAAAATATACGCAATGTTTCTTTGATGCAAAAAAAAATGCGTTACTTTCCATTTAGCCTTGAGAACGTACGAGTACGAGTAGAGAGAAACTCCATGGGGAAAACGTAAGCCAAAAATACAACAAATATTTAAAATAATTTTTTGGCACTATGTTTGCTGAAAAAGTAACGATCCGGAATGTCCAATGTTTACTTTCTCAGGTAGAATTTGCCAACTTGATGATTGGATTGTACAAGCTTGACTTTAACAATAAAGATTTGAGGTATGACGTTGGATGACAGGTGTAAGTCCACTCAGTCAAATGTCAACCGTTATATTGTCACCACCAAATATGGGATCGTTATGTTCGTTCGCATGTCAAATTATTCTTTGGCATCTTCAAAACACTCATGCATGCCTTCACGTATTTTTCATATTTAACAGTCAAAATTAAATTCACTACTCGCTCGTGATAATAATAATGCATCATTCCGTCCGACATTTCTGGTTTGCCAGTCCCAGTACTTGAGAACCAACTTGAGGGATTGTCAGTCGTATGTGTGCATAAGAAAAGCTAAAGAATGACGAATTCGTATTTGAAGAGGAGTGAAAAACTCGGAGGACGTAATTCGGAGAATGTTACTCGTGACATGTCCGAAGTCCGTAGTCCTTGTCAGAAACGGTTCTAGAATTGGGCAAGCGCCCAACCAAGATTAGCCCATAAGTTCTCTGGTTTGATTCAAACGTATAAATAAATAAATAAATAAATAAAATAAATAAATAAAAAGAGGACAAAATACTGGTGGTTATACTCTGGACTTATTATCTACCCTGAGTTGTGCGATGACAGAATTCATATATCACACATTCTTTGTCAGATGATGGCTTATCGTCTATTTCTACAACGGGGAAAGCCCGCAACCCTGCTATGTAAGTTCATCATTACCTCGTTTTGACTCATACGTTACTGCACTATTGCCACTCTACATCCAAAGTCTTTTCCGCTATCTTGGGCATCCTCATGGTACCCAACTTTCCTACCCGAGTAGGGAACTTAACTGTTTTACAAAAACGAAAGTGGGAAAAAACCCTGCATATGCAAGGCAGAAACCTCACAGCACAGGAGAAGTCTGACTAAGTCAAATTAAGTATGAGTGAATTTTTATGGCTACTAATAATTTAAAGTAATGGCATGGCCCACTCTGTAAAATGTCCCAGAACCGCTACTAGTAGTCCTGACCGAAGGAGTTTTCGTCGACTTGGAGGACGCCAAGACGACGAAGGAAGGAAAGGTAAGACGAAGAGAAAACACTTGAGGATTGGATGTATTCAATTTTGAAGTACTATTCCTTCACATGCCAATATAGTTTTGCTATTGTCAAAAAAACTTGCTAGGGGAAAGGCAATGTGTGTTTTAGAAGACCTGGGAACATTCTCCTGAGAAATAAATTCAATTCGTCTGAAATGTTTTCCACGTTCGATGTGGATGTGTTCAGACAGTTCCGTAATAGGATGTCATGACATGCTACGTACGTATGCCCTTGCTTGTGTACATAAACTCCGAAGGCTTATGATTGTCAAATTTTCGATTCCCAAATAATATGACAGTTTTCCGTTTTCCAAAGTCCCGAGTCAGTATTGTGTTTATTGGAAGAGTATACTGAGGTACAAAATCCAATTTAGAAATGACAAAGAAACTCTGTCAACAACTTCCTCTTCTTCTCAGAGTTGGAAATATTTGTTTGACGTCCGCTCCGCATAACTCTTGGAACTTGCAGTCATATCTTCCTTGAGAAATCGTACACGTTCGTTGTTCAAACAGATGTGACACTTTACAGGAATTAAATTCCAGATGTATCAGAAGGAAAGAATACCTCAGACATGAAATGCAAATTTGTGGTTTGTTGGAATTTGCTGAGTTCTTGATACGTTTGTAGCCTTTGACCTTCTGGACAACATTTGTGAAGGTGGTGCCCCGGAGAGTTTAACCGTTTAGCCGCTGGAAATACACATGGGGTATACTAAGCCGAATCCGCCGCACCCGTAGTACATACTCCACTGTTTATTCTTAGCGGCCAAACGGTTGAACACAAAATTCAATCACTTGGGTGGAATCTTTACAAAAGTTGTCCGGAAAGTAGAGATCTACAGCACATCAAAAATTCAGCAAATTCTAACGGGACACGTAGTATGTGGTACTCTTTTGGAAAGGTAACGTATGTTCCTGGGGTCAAATTTTTGTATTTTAAAACGATTTCTGGCATCAAATCTAGCAAACGACCTTCCACCGGGGTATCGACAATTTGACATCTTGGCTGCGTGACATAATGGCCCGCTACGTTAGAAATGCCAAAGGGATTAATACTTCTTAAGGGACATTTCTTCCAGACTGGCGTTGGAGGTTTGATATGATGGTAGTTTTCCGGTTCGTGGTGTGGAATCGAAAACCCCACGAAATAAATGCCCGTGAGAAATAGAGAGTGTGACAAAGGGCACTTATTCCTCGGATCAAGTTGACTGGAAAGAGTGGTGACGATATGAGATGAGGATTGACGATGACTGGTTTTTTGGTTCTTCGACATCGTGGGGTGTTCACGATTGACGAGTGTTATCTTGGTGGGCAACTAAGAGTCTTCATCGGGTTGTTCTGCTCCCACTTGCCACAAGGATTCTTCATCTCCATTCAGGTTTGGAGTGAAGTGTGATTGACGAGGAGTCTTGTGCAGGAGTTCCAATGGTCCTCATCGTCATCATCATGGAGGACATCCTTGGAACGATGACGACGACTGCTCAACATCTACTTATTAACGATGAGAGGGACTCCAAGTCCTCCGGAATAGAAGTGCGTCTGTATTTCCAGTCATAGACTTAAGATTCGAGAGCATTTGAGAAATCCTACGAATCATAACGTTACGGACTATTTCAATGTCAAAAATCCCATTCCAATTTTGAGAGCACCCACTTCTTGCATTTGACACCTTACTTATGTTATGTATTACTAATACTACGTCCCTATATTATGGCGTTTAATTCTCCAATAGAATTCATTCCATCTGTTCGGCTTTCATTGGCACTATTTATTCCATAGATATACGAAGGTAGTACTTACGACTAGATTGGCAGAATATTGCCTTATCATGGATATCGAGAGAACTGAATGACAAATTTGGAATCTCACATGCTAGTCAAGCAAGAAATCGTGTATTTCCTGGACGGAAGGGTCAACAAAAGTTGCACTATTAGTATTAGGATCGTTTTTGCGCCAATGTAGTAGTAAAACTTCCTTTGTATATCTATGATTTATTAATTATTCATAATATAGGAGAAATCAACTAATTTGTAATCTGTAACGGTCAAATCTATGCCGTAAAACTTAATTATGCATTGCAATTCAAGTAGTCCAGAAATAAGAGGGTAGTAACCGCGGGGACCAAGTCCGAAACCTGGTAATATCAGTGAGGTGGTCGCAAATTCAGGCAATTGCTGGAACGTGTTTAACTACTGCGTACCATGAGTACCAGAATTTAGCTACAGTTTTCAAACTTGACCTTTCTCCATCTCCATACAAAAAGAATGCTTGACCTAAAGTAGAAGTTTCCCAGGACTATACCGGTACGAGTGATCCAAATATCGTTCTGCTTTCAACTTGAAGCCGATTGAAGGGTTTTTAGGAGTTGGAAGGGCTACTTGGGGATAAGAAGAAAGGACTCGAAACATGATCTGTATGTGTTGTGAGAGAGAGCTCGGCTGGAGATTCCAAAAGTGTTCTCCACCGTGACTCAAGTATTGTTGGCCGCCATTCTCAATACTCTCACTTCCTCTCAACTCCAAGAATTAAGTCAAGTTCACAAACCCGTGAATTATGACTCTTCACAAAGTCTCAGACGACTAGTGTCATCCAAAACATCCTCAATCTATCCAATCCACAACTAGTACTTCGATCTGCTACTCTTTCAAAATAACTCGCAATTCACTTTTAAGTACTTGTCTCACACTCTTCTGTCTTTGTCCTCATCCCACTACAAATCAACTTTACCACTCGAATCATACACTTCGAGTCAGACCTACTATACTGGTTGTCAATGGTTAAACTCGCAGCAAAAAAGATGTGTATCACTTGTCTGTCCTTTTTTTACATATTGTAAAAGTTGAAATAATAGCCAGTGCTTCCATTCCCGGATAGTGAAAACGCTCTCCAGGTTTCATTCCCTCGATTTTCTGAAAACTTTCTTTATTTGCGTAGTGGTGAAAGTTATAGCGTCCCAGCTCTTTACATATTAGGAATTCTAACTGATATACAAACCTATCTGCTAAAAATTGTCCAAATGTGTACTGATCGTGAGTACATAAAAATCTGCGGCATTTCAACATTGTTTAAAAATACATTACTTAATATACCCTGAACGCAGTGACAAATGGTAAGGTCGTAAAATGAGAAAAGTGCTACGGTTTCATTTAATTTTATTCCGATGCCAAGAATCCTATTCGTATGTTCTATCGCGAAATTTCCTATGCCTACAAAAGTTAAGACATTGGGCATTGCATAATGTGTGGTCTCAATTTTTGAAAGAAGAATCAGCGGAAATCAAGAAAGTTTCTGAGTCGAATGAGAATTTTTTAAAAGTTCTGCTGTGGGCATGTGGGCTCGGCACGACGACGAGGTAGGATAATGAATGAAACCGAAAGTGATGGAAATACTTTTTAAATGAAGGTCTTAATGGGGTGTGGTAAAAGGTTGGATGAATGGCAATGTCAACACACAAAAAACTTTGAAGGACTTGGTCTTGACTCAGTCGAATGAATCCATTTACATTTTTTTCTTACCATCAGCATCCGAATTTCGAATCTAACGAAGACTTCCATTATTCCTAGAGTGTACGCGCAGCAGTAGACATACTTGAGATTTCACCATGTGAAGAATCTTTGAGATTCATCGATTCAGAATTGAACGGCTGAAATATCGTTGCGAACTGTAAAATCAAAAATTCTGAGTGCTCCAAGAAGAGTTTAGAAGAAACACACCACAGGAGAAAATCGAAACGGAAGGTTCGTTTTATGTAAGTCCCACGAGGACGAATTTTAGAGTACCAGTCCGGTCATGCGAACTTTGTTCAAATATGTCTCACTACTCTGGAAGTTCTCGCTATGACTGGAAATTAAAATTTTGAGATTGCAATACAAGGCTGTATTTCATACATTTTAAATATTCTAGGGTTTCAGAGGCAACATGACCATAGGTCTTTAGGTTCATCCTAATTTCGAAAAATTAAACAGGAAACGTGACATTTAGCTCGGTCGCAGAATGTCG
>JAQFYE010006917.1:0-10305 GCA_034694305.1 Protaphorura glebata
ATTAGTGTCTGTGCATTCACTAGATTTGATAATTGTTGCTAATAGGGGTCCTTCCATTTTGGGGTCTTGCTATTTAAAGAAATATTCAGATATTCAAAATATCGGACCTATAAATATATCGAATACCTGATATTCAAGAATCATTTTTGAATAGCGAATTTCAAATTTTAATGTCCAACTATAACTTATACTTAACTGCTGGATCAGAACGTATAGAACTTGCGTATTTTATGAATAATTTATGATAACGCCGCAGGTTAAAATATTTAAATCAGAGTCGAGTCAGAAGAACAACAGGTAACGAAGGCGGTTGGAGTCTGTCTTTCCCATAAATTCCGAGGAAAAGAATCCCAACCTGGCCAGTCACATTTTCTCCAGACACATTTATCCATGGCCCACGGCAAATTGACAATGACGGATAACCCTAGTTGACACTAACACATGGGACATGGGACTCCAATATGAATAATGCGCCTGGACTACGAGTTCCAATGACTGTAGGCCTAAGGAGAAATATTCAAATGGAAACACAGACAACGTTATGGAAAGAAAATGGATACGTTGTAATGTACAGTGTGTTTCATAAACTACTTCCCTCATGGTATCCAACCAAACACATTTTGCAGAAAAAAGGGCTTCACCCGATGCACGATGCAACTATTTGTAGTAAACCAGACCTGTCACATCGACTTTCTTTTTACGAAGTGTCTCACATTTGTTGAACCTTTTTGAAATCATGGGTTGAGAAATTGATTATATTATGATCCACCATGTAGACGGGCATAGAACGTAGGATCTAGTTTTAGATAGACAGATGGATAATACCCGAGGTATCGGATCGGGTAAGTATCCGGGTATTGTGGCATAGCACATGGTTCTTTCTTTTCTTGGCCGTATGAGTATGTGTGTGAAAATTGTAAGATGAGAAAAAAGAGAGTAAAGTAAATGGAGGAAATCTTCATCGAGTTACATTATGTAGAGGTTCTAAGTCCAAGGATTCTAATACGAGGCCTGGAGCCTGAAGAAAGACACCTAAAAAGGGAAACATGTTAGATATACATAAAAGGTGAGACTAGTAACGAGGTTTTCTTCTTCTATCTTATTTTTTTTCCCTTCAAGTACTCACGTGCTTGTGTAACCCCGAAATTGAGCCCGGGAAAAAACCTATTACCCGCCATTTCTTTTCTCATTAACCCAACTTTCCCAAGAAAAATTCTTCTTGCGGTTCGGTTGGTTTGGTTCTCCTCCTTTCTCTCATCCTCAATTTAATTACAACCCAGAGAATTGGAATCATTTTCTTACTGAATTTTCTCCACTCACTCACCCACAATTTACAAGCGGGGAATCTGACAAGAGGTCTGTCGTGCGTACACATTACACACAAGATTACATCAGGTTGAAGTGTAACGGGTTACCTAACGATAATCGTTTAATCGTCTATGGTCACTGTCACATTCGACATCCCTAACCATAAATCCGATTCATTCATTAATTAGTACTCTCTACGTCCGGATTTTTTCATTAATTATCTCACAATTTGGAATTATTATTTTAATTATGGTGTGGAATTGAAGAATCAGATTTTTGACTTCATCTGTCTTTGACTGATTTGTTCATAGGCTTATGCCTATATGTACTCAAAATGAGTACACTGTGTGTCACAAGTAACGACGACAATTACGAGGGAACTACTTAGGCTGTCCCTCTCCGATTTGACCCAAACTTTTTTTCTGAAAAACCTTTGCCCCAAACCCTCAAAAATGTCATCAGCTCGAGCAACTCTCAAAACTCGATTTTTAAAAGAACATTGAAATTTTTGAAACAAAGTGCAGGTCTTGAGATCAGTTTTGGGGGAAAGTTCCATGGGATATCCCATGCTAAAATCTTGAGAACAAAGACTCCCCTCTTTGCACTTTGTTTCAAAAATTTCAATGTTCTTTTAAAAATCGAGTTTTGAGAGTTGCTCGAGCTGATGACATTTTTGAGGGTTTGGGGCAAAGGTTTTTCAGAAAAAAAGTTTGGGTCAAATCGGAGAGGGACAGCCTAAGTAGTTCCCTCGTTAGTAGCATAGGTTTCAAAGTGATATAAAAAATTTATTCGTAGAGATAAAATTATGAAATGTTTGCACCCCTTAATCTTGGGAAAACATGGTCTGAATTTTTGCCCTTTGAGTGATTCTTAAAGACAATTTAACGGGCTTCATTTAGAAAAAAAGATTCAAAAGTCGAACTATGGGAACATCAAAATTTTTGAGTCTGAACTATTGCGTCACAAAAAAGGGAAGGCGTCCTCGTTACTTTTGACGCACAGTGTATATGCATAGATAATTTCAATCAATAATTGGATGACTCAGCTCACCTGATTCCTCCGATACTCTGCCACAGATGTCTCAAAAAGCTGAGCATTTTGTATCCCGATCCCACAGAAGATGAGATATCGTTGGAACACCTGGTCGAAAAAAAGAATACCAATTTAGAGTTGGCACTTTCTATTAACATTTCTCCAACTCGTGCAATACGCCAGATTAATTCGAAGTAGTCAGTTTTGTTGATTTATTTACATACCGGGAGTGTCATATTAAATAATTTCCAAATATGTATCCATAATAATTAGTATAAGATATGCAATTATGTAGGTCATGCAAATTGGATAAATCAAATTGAACGTATTTGCCGTTCAGGGAATTGTCTAATCTGGTCGGATATGAAGAACCGGGGATGATGTAGAAACGTTAAAAGCGTCATAAATAAAGAGATAGCGTGGGAACTGTAATGGAAGCTAAGAAGGGAAGAAAAAGATAAATGAAGAGAGAAAATCCTCACCTCAATATCTTCTGCCGTGAAATGCTGATTCCCGGTTTTCTTATTGATGACTTGAGCGACTCCGATGACGTCCTCATCATTACTGCAAATCGGTAAGGCCAGAATGCTACATGTCTTGTAACCCGTCCGATTATCAATCTCATAGTTGAACCTCGGGTCCTAATTTCCCAAGGAACAAAAACGAACAAGATAATTTGTCAACGAGCTGTGAAGTCATTTCGGCGACGAACAAATGTCGTTTCATCTATCCCACATTTCATTCCTGATCTCAGTCCGGGACATTAATTTTATTTCCTAAAGTAGTGCGGGAAACCCATTCTTTCATTTTACACAAGTTTTTAGGGTCGAGGATTCAGTAATTGTTTCAGAACACTCTTAAATCTTCTCTGTATTGAACTCGCAAAATTCAGAAAAATTGGTTTTGCAACGTACGAGCAAATTTCATTCGGATATATACAAGGTGAACCCAAATTACTGATTCATTAAGCGATGCGTGCGATTAAAGTACGATTTAACTGTATGCATTTCGTCAATAATAGGAACATAGGATTTTAATTTCTCAAATGCCCACTTGACAAGACGAACTTGGAAATATTTACGTTAAACGATTAGAAAACTTGATAACATAAATGGTGTGATTTTCATTGGATTTTCCATAATACTTATGTGTACTGAATACCGACTTGAATCTAACTTACTGAGTGTTTTCAAATTTGTTTATGCATTCAGGAATGTGGATCTCGTGATGCATGTAGGATTTGTCAAGTTATCCTGGATTTTTTTTTAACTAATTGTGACAATTATGTACGATTTAACTTTGACCTTCATATTAAGAATTCTAGACACGTACGCTCGTTATTGTTCAGGGTGTACCAGAGAAAGCGCACCACTGTTTGATTATACAGGGTGTTTTTTATCTCTTAGACTAGTTTGAAATTGGCGCATCGCAAACTCAAGTAAATATATGTTAACGTCAGTACAATTAAATACTTTCTAATTTCGCGCTATTCTGCAATTCTGCATTGCATAATTTTCCCGCGCAACCTGAACATAGAAGACTTTCAACCTCACCCAAAAGTAGTCTTAAGAGATAAAAAACACCCTGTATTTCGGCGTAGTTACATGAAATTATGTTATGGTCAGGTTAGAATTATTGATAAATTCTAAGAATTTATATTATCGACGTAAACCATCACAATAAAAATCAATGGGATAGTGGGACTCATCCATAAAACTAATGTCCGATTTAAGTTAATAAAATTAGTTTGTGGTTTGCGTTGCTAAAATAAACTCGTAGGGTTTATCAATAATTGCAACCTGACCGTAACATAATTTCATGTAACTCCGCCACAACATAATCAAACGATGGTGCGCTTTCTCTGGGACACCCTGTACATGGACATGGAAAATATTTTTAGTCTTCATATTTTGGACAGGCTCGCCCATGGAAAGTGCTTAAGATCGGGTCAATACCGAAATTATGAAGATTACATGTAAGTTGATCGAAAATGCATTCGCACATAAGTTGGTGTGCTCAATGAATGTTTTACATTGCAGACACAATTTAAACAGTACGTTATACTTCATTACTACTTTCGCAAGGCGTGAATTATGTTGTCCTGTCATGTGGTCTAAGGTCAAACTATGATCTTACTTCAGTAATACTTGTTTACAGTGACATGGGATTTGATAAAGAAACTCAGTGGGAAGCTTCATGCAAATCGGAGGAAGGGATTTAGTTTACTTATAGGATTGTGTGGCGTAGCTGTATAAGCTATTGAAGGATTCTAGAGTATTACACATGACAAGCTCGAAGATTGGAATATTTGTTTATGACGGAAGTTCTTTTGGTCCAGAAAAGAAACGGATGGATAGATATAGCGGGTTTGAGGAATTGGACGCTTTGTTTGGTAAACAAGGTCTCGTAGATTGGGCTACTCACTTTGTAGGCGTCCTTTATGTTGACGATCTCTTTGGTTTGAGCCACATGCCCAGCAATTCCAATCCCAAAAGGAACACGAATTTCCTCAGAGTTGGCTCGGCTCAGTGAGTCCTCTACGTCTGTAAATAAATGAACAAGAATAGGGTATACATTTTACACATACTATTATTATTACTATTCTACAACCAGACTAGGACAGTAGGAGTAGTCTCATTTGAATACAAATAACACGATTCATTCCATTTCCGATTTCTGAAACTTCCAGTCTCGAATCTAACCAATTTATTTTGACATGAATGTCACGCGTTACACAGCCACTCGGATTTCAATTAATCGACTTCAGTATATCATCTTCATTCCGACAAAATAAAATCACAGAACGTCTTGAGAGCTCGGTTCGAATCATTGTACTAAACATCATTAGCCATATTGTTAAAATACATCATGTGGAATCGAATAAATACGATACAATACAGGGTCACACGCCAGCACATTTGGTATCTTAGTTTTTACTGAACAAATAAAATTGCTCATATTAATTAGACAATAACGAACTTGATCTCTTTATGTTCTAGGTCATCCCTAACAATACTTTTTATCGAAAGGTCAGAATATAAGCATCATATCGTGTGACCTCTATAGTAACCAAATGCCAAGGTAGCTTAGCTCACTTGTACTGATATCTCGCAGCTATGACCTTAGAATATCACTAAATATCATTGTAATTCTAAATTATATGATCCGACAGAAGTGAAATCTACGCTCTTGTCACGACTGGGGACAAAATCGCAAAATCCAAATATCAGACAACATCGTTTCTGGAATTGTTCCATGGAATTTCGGGAAAACCAATTAATATAGCATGATACATGAATAACACATTTTGAAGCATTTTATGATAGAACGCTCGTAGTTAGTTATCCAATTAAGACTAAAGTTTTTGCACTTGACTAGTGGAGAGAATTTTTTTAAACAATAAGTTTGGCACGTCAAACTCAATCAAGAATTCCAGTCATGTCTTGTCTTATCTGTCCTCCTCCATGCTTATGATTGATATATGACATGACAGGATGATAATACATCCTTATCGGACCTCAATTCTACAATTTGCCCGGGAAAAAACGTACTGCTTAATTGGAATATTTTCAAGGTGCAAAAGTTTAGGCCGTTCCGGTTATCGTGAATCGTACGATTGAACGTAGACGTGGAGGAAGTCAATGACCCAGTTATATTATATAGATATTGAATATACAGGGCGGTACATAGTCATTGCTACCCTTCTGACATCCAAGCCGGGAAATACTAGAAGCAATTGAAATTGACATTTTGGGGGTATGCTGTGGTGTAGAACACAAGTATCTGCGATTTGACTATATCAACCCAGTTTATATAATATTTCCGTAGCAATCGTCAGATAAGTTACGAAACACACCGTAAATAAACCAATATCCGGGCTGTCACTCAAATCAATAAGGTCTACGTCCGCCCACCCTTTCAATGTAGGTATTGATGTATGGGGTTTTGTTTATGAAAAACACATGTCGGTCTTGATTTTGACTCGAGAATTTGAGAAATTTCATCAGAAAGGACGATTTTTCTTTAGGTCTTGTCATGTAAACAGGATTTTGAAAACAGGCATCTTCAAGATTAGACGTACAGGAAGAAACGCTCGATTTTCAAAATTTCACATAGACGAAGGGCGTAGTCAACATATGCTCGTGTGAACAATGTTACTCTAAGAGATTGTTTGGAAATACTAGTGAACAGTGACCCAATAGTCCATACAATGCCTGCATATTCCCCGGCAGCAGCACCACAAACTGCAATGGATATTCTTATAATTGTAATTGGCGGATTTGTGTACAAAGGAGAAATTAGGAGTCGGAATACATTTGTGGAACTCTGTATTGGATTTTACACTTTATACTGGATTTTGTAAATTTTAACTTCTAGTGAACTGTGACCGGTGAGAAGATAGAATAAAAGAAAAGGAAGGAAAAATTGTATTCCATAAATACATAATGGGTGTGTATGAAGTGTACGGTGGATGTGAAACTGAGGAAAGATTGTGCGATTAAAGTGGGAGAGCGAGATGATATTTTTACGACTTTCTCCTATCACTTTCACCCTAGTACTTTAAGTGAAAGCTAGCTCTCCCTCATCCACCATATACATATATATGTACAAGGTCGCAAGTATGTACGACTTCTGTCAGTCCATTGCACAGGGTGTCCAAACTGGACTGGTACACTCTTAGATAATAAAATAAGAGTATGAGGATTTGCAAAGCATAAGCGCGTATGTTAGTTTCTTTGAATGTAATGTCTAATGCGGTTACGTTACTCTGAAGCACAAATACATTTGATACCCTGTACTTAAGATTTCCGTTTTAACTAAAAACTGAGCCAGGGATTGTAAATAATTCAGGTGCTGAGCACGTCGCCGGTGGTGGTGGTGGAAAGAATACTCCATGCAAGTTTTGACAGAAAAATAAAGTGGAAAATATGGGAAGAAATAAAAAGTCACAAATACATTACACAACGTACACACATATGACGGACGCGGACGCGAGCTCTTTTAAGAAAATTGATAAATTGAACTTCTTCACCTAAATCAAGTGCACGGCTTCAAAATTTCAACCTTTCAACTTGTCCGCCCTTTTCTCTTTTCTTTACATTTCCTTTCCACCTTTCCTTTCCCTTTTAGTACATATTAGTTTTTTGGAATCCCATGACGATTTTTAAAAAATATATTACTTTGACTAAGCTACTTTTACTCCGAGTTCTGTTCCTTGGGGTCAATTACGGATTTATGATGGAGATGTTCCCTGTCTAGGCTTAAAACTTAAGATAGAAGCCGGTTTTGCATGAGGCGGTTGCAAAATCATAATCGATTAAACATCAAAATGAATTTCAAATTAAATCCTCCATAAATTCTGCAAATCAATTTCTCTAAAAAGCCTTGACTTGAATTACGTTAGGAGGTGAAATAAATGTGGATGGCCCCGGACTTTTACGCCACTACTGTAACCAGTCGATTAGAAATATACAGCTAATATATAAGGTAGGGTGGTCTAATTACCACCACTTTGGGGAAGTGTGCTAATTATCGCCATACGTCATTTGTGGCCGTGTTTTGAGGATCCCATGCTCGTGTAGTTAAGGGAGTGGCAAAAATTAGTACATCTGTTCACCTTTAGACTGCCCGAGTGAGAATGATGTTTCCCTTTCTCGGACAAGTGTGCTAAGTATTGCCACTTCCATATGTGGGTGTGCTTTGGAGGTCACATGCTCATGTAGTTAAGGGGTGGCGATAATTAGCACACTTGCTCGAAGGTGACGATAATTAGACCAGCCTACCTTAGAAATCACCGATTTAGAATATAATCCGGTACTAGGAATAGTGGAAACTGCAGAAATTTTGTCTGTAGTACGAAGCATTTATTGTTCAAACCCGGTCGCCCGAAAGAGGTTGGACCATGATTTGGTGAAAATCGGAAGAAATAGAATAAACATTAATTTCTGACAATAGAGGGTAAACCTAATAGTGGGACATCGGGGTAAATGGAATACAATTGGAATGGGAATATGAATAAGATAGAAAGACCGAGGTGTAGACTCAAGAGTCTGTTTGTCAGTCCAAAAGAATTGGCTTGAGAGAAGTTGAGGAGCTCAATGAGATTGAAAAGCTCACGAGTTTCAGATTCAGCGTGAGTCCATGAATTATTAAAATGTTTGAGAAGACACTGACTAGCAAGGAAATACGGCGGGTTTGGCTGGGACATATGACTCTATGTGTGTGCACGTATGAATGACCTGGAAATATACGGGCGTTAGTACATGAAACGACAGAACATCTGGCTCCATTTAACTGAAACCCATTTCTTGTCTTATTTATCATTCTATCTGGCCCTTGGCCCAAATCCTCTTATTTCCTTTACGCACCAAAATTCAAATTTTTGACGACGCTGCACTGTGCCTTCCCCCTTCCCCGTTGAAGGGACCTAAATCTTGGAAGCATGACACGGCCACGGCCTGGAAGGTTCTCTCATAAATCTGCGCACTCTAAATTTTTCTCTTAACTTGGAAAATCGTCAAAGAAAAACTTTCGCACATTTCTATTGAACTCGGGCAACTGTATGGTAATTGGGCTTCCTGTCGAAAACACCATTCGCGTTTTGATCAACTGTTTGTGTATTCTGAATCTGAATGTATGGACAAGATTTAAAAATTTATTTGGGATTCAGTCAAAAAAATTCTCTTATTGTGCCTCACTATGCACTCACAAAATATTGAATCAGAGAATATTGTTCGAGATATTTCTAAGGATTTGTGTAAAAACTGATTCTTACCTGAGTCAGCAGTGACGTCGAACAATTTGGCGACTAGATAGCGTTGCTCTTGTGGACCACGTGCAAGAAATAAGCTACACCGATCAGCTTGGGTCAAATAACCAACATTGACAAGGATTTTATGGCACAACACATCAATGTTCAACTCATTGGAAATGTCTTTGACGAGTTCAATGAACAATTCATTTTCTCCTAATAATTCAAGTCGAGAGGTCATTGAAGAAGTGGACGGGGACGACCCTCTAGCTGTAGATTTTGATTTGGAGCAATGTTGTCCACCAGAAGCTGCCTCACTACCACCAGCCGTTGGGACTCCTGTTCTTCCTTTAAGGGAAGTATTGGAGGTTGACAACCAAGATTGAAACCTATCCGAAGTGATGGAATTTCTTTTAGAACGGGATTGGGATTTTTGCATGGCAATGATTTCTTCGTCCGATAGAGGGCCTGACAATTCCCTATCACGGTCTTTACCGCCGCCGCCACCAGGGCCACTACCTGCGTCAGGCCAATCAGTGTCAGTCGTTGGGGCTGTTACAGAAGAATGACGATGGTGGTTGTGGTTATGAATGATGGAATGCCGAGGACCTTTACGAATGAGACGTGGGTCCTCAGCGCCATCTTGCTCTCGTTTACTTGTGGATGTCGTAAGGATCCTTTCCAGCGTTTCCGGACTAGCTTTTTCTTGAAGCCATTTTTGTACGAACTCTGGATGAGTTTCCAGGTAAGCTTCAAGTGTCTCTTTTTCCACAGCCAACATTTCACCCACGTCCTCCTCGGCAGAGGGTGACGATGACGAGGATGACCCGACGGCGGGTTTCCCAGGGGTCATGTCCATGTCTCTCATCCCATGACCTCCTCCTTTACGCCGTCTCATTTAATTTGTTTCCTTCAACTCCTCACTGTCAAAATTAGAAAACAGTCACCGTAAGGTTTAATCTCAACCTCCGTTCTACGAAATACACAAGCGACGCATGATATTAGTCTGTGTAAAGCCGAATATTACAATGAAATTTGTCGCAGTATCAAACGACGGGGTTTTTTCAGATGATTTTTTTTTTATATTAGCATGAGCTGCAAAAGTTTTGATGAAGTGTTGAATTAAGGGTGCACGCTTTGAACCTTTAAGCTCACCACTACCGTACAAACGAATATTTCGTTTTAAAATTTGAAAAATTATTTTTTCGAAGAAA
>JAQFYE010006918.1:0-10305 GCA_034694305.1 Protaphorura glebata
GAAAACGCAATGTTTGCACGGAGTTGTTCTCAACATGGTCTTCAAACACCTCCAGCAGTGTTGGATGATGAAATTCAAACATTCAGTCAATTGTGTGGCGTAAGGATCCTCGACCAGCAGAGTCGTACCTGAACAAAATCATAATTGGAATTTTAGACTCAATCTTACACATTATGACAAGTCCAAATCCGGAGGATGCCCTAGAATTCAAATCAGACCTTTTGATGTCATGGAATTATGAATGATTGAATTACCTGGGTTGATATCTTCTGTGACGAAAAGACCACGTCCTCGCTTCTCATCACATCGAATCTCCACAACACTTGAGGCTGATGGAATTTTGCCATTCATTCCTTTGTACAATAAGAGAACCTTGTCACGGAACTCACGTTTGGCTACCATTTTCGGGGTCTCAGACTCCTCACATTTTCCAAGTGTTTCACATTTTAATTTTCGGAAGTTTAGGTCTCCAATCTCGGACTTTGGACAATTCATCTGAAGACCCAGCTCGATATCTTGACCACACTCTTCCCAACAGTCAAGTTCAAAGAGCAAAGCGGAACGAAGTCTGTAAATGATTCCAATCATTTTATCAGATGCAAAGAGCGATGCCAAGTTCATGCTTCGGAGTGCCATCTCCAGTTCCGATGCACGGTAGAATTTGTGAGACTTCTTCATGAAAATTTGTGCAACGCTGTCGTCCTTCTTAAGCACTGAAATTTAAGATTCCATCGTTTTACACATATATCAAACTATTGCTTTGAAATGAATTTCGGATATCACTTACCAGTCGGCTTTAGCAAAAATGCACGGAATTTCTCAGCTGAGAAATAACGTTTGACGCTTTGAATTCGCTCCAAGTGAGTCCCTGCTCCCAACAATTCTTCATTTAGCTTCTTCTCCTGCCATTCAGGGATTGGAAATGGCTTGACAACAGCGAACTTCCCACGCAAGACAGCGTCCACAAATTCTGCCTCTAATTCACGGTCTTCGCCCGCAGAACTCATCTAGAATTTAACAAAATCAATCGGTTATCATTTCGTGTCAGAATGGGATGGATTTAAGACAAATATTTTGAATTCAGGATTCTTCAAAAAAAAGAATGACACCTTTTTACCTTACCTTTTTTGTCGAACCAATGTGTGAGGACAATTGAAGTGTACGTACAAACTTATTGAGCCTTCAGGTTTGCAAACGAACCTTTCTCGAATTACATTTTATTTAAATTTTCAGTTTAAACAACTCAATTTTCTCTCCACCTTCTGCAGATTGACGTAAAGATGTTTCTAACCGCGGTTGTCTTATAATATTGTTTTGTTGTCTGCGATAACAATTTCGTTTCTAGGACATTTTCAATTAGACTGCCCATGACGGTATCTATCAAATTCTTAATTATTTTGTTGATGAAAAACACAGTTGCTTGTTCATTTTTTGACGTGGTGGCAAATATTCATGCTATAGTCAAGCTAAAATTTCTCCAGCATTAAATTCATCAGCTTATAATGAACATAATTTATTATAATAAACGTGTTTAAAACTTGGGTTCTTCAAAACCCATATAAAATTGTTATTAGATTAAACCGCATTCGTTTCAAGCTGACAAAATAATTACCGAAGAAATCTTAGCTCGACTGTAACACAATATTTTAAACCGCCCCAAGAAATGAATAAACAATAATTGTGCGTCTTTGCGCGAATACCCTTTACCAACCCATTTTGCAATATGAAAAAATGAATTTCCAATTATACGAAAAGTTTGCAAAATACGGTAGAGATCCGTAAAAAAAACACTACTACTAATCATGTGCAAATTCACGGGACAGGTTCAATTAATCGTGAAATAAAACGTATTACGCAGATGATATGCAAATGCGCACATGATTTAGGACCTAAAGAGTAAATCTAAACGTGGACAGAACCAGAACTCACAAAAAGAACACAAAACCGAGTACATATCGTGCACTATATGTTCAGCCGAATTTCATTTCCCCAAAATATTCGACAAGAATTATTGAATACGAAAATATTGAGAGAGAGAATCACACCAGGTTGAACCCATTTGTTTTGTAATTATAATATCTCATAAAATAAATAGGAAAAATTGGAAATAGTAACAATACCTTGTCGTTGAGCCGTCGTCTGCGAATAATGGAACTGTACGTTTAACCTTAATAGACACTTCAGCTTGTAGACTGATAAATTCAATTTTATTTGTATTTTCACACCAAACAATTCAGTTGTCTCTCCACTTCCTAAGATTTGACGTAAAAATGTTTCTAACCCCGGCTGTCATCTCAATGCTTTGTTTTCTACGATAACAATTTCGTTTCTAGGACATTTTCAATTTGACGGTGTATCTATCGTTATACTATGCCTGGTGTCCGAATGGCGATAACAGAGGAACGATCACCGCAAATCAGACTGCAGACGTTACAAATTCTTTGACGATGTTCATTTCTAACCTTTGAACCTTTGGCATAATATTCTAATTTGTCCTAAAATTCTGGTAGCACAATTGTGCACAACATTGGACTGTTAAAATTCTTAACGTTACTACAGAGAGTTTAAATCGAAACGTTTCCACGGTCTACGAACAAAATCACCCATTTGGAGAAATGATCAGTTCCAATAGATAGACGCGGAAGGATATGATGTCCAATAAATTGGATATCCTATCAGATATTAGTTGTACGATACGATATTTTCCAAACAGAACTATCAGGACAGATATCCAAAAAACTGAGGCTTATTTCATGAGATTAATCCAATAAAATAGACAAGGATAGTCCGAATTTCAATTGAGGTCTGCTGTCAAGCTGTCAGATATCTGATCTGATATTCCTCAAACAACAGCGATACAAACCGACTCTGGAACCACGGACGGGTGACGTTTACACTTGCAAAACGCGTTTCTCATAAAAGTACTACATAGTCATAGGGGGAGTGGGACAGTGAGAGTGCCTCCAAGGTTGCAAAAATAGATGCACCCAAGGTCACCTACTGATTTTTGCATATGTGAAGAAAATGATTTAATTAGAATGTTGCAATAAACTCGAAAAATACAAAAGAGATGCTGACAACATTACTATCATGTACACAAAATTGAAATAGAGCTCAAAAGAGTACAGAAAACCTATACCTTTTTTTGAAACTGGATTTTGAATGCACGTCGTGCACTATCCTTCAGTTGAATTTCGTTTCCCCAGAATATTCGACAAAAATAGTTGAATGTGAAATATTTTTAAAAGATTCGCACCGGTTCGGACCCACCTCTATTGTAAATACATATCTCATAAAATAAATAGAAATAATTGAAGAAAGTAACAATACCTTCCTGTCGAACCGACGCTTATGAGGACAATTGAAGTGAACGTTAAACCTTACTAGAGGCGTCAGCTTTGTAGACGATTCACAAATTATATAATTATTTATATTTTCACACTAAACGACTTAATTTTCTCTCCTGTTCCTGGGGATTGACGTCTAAATCGCGATAAGAGCAGCATTGCTTTGTTTTAAATGATAACCATTTTGTTTCTAGGACATTTTAAATTAGACTGCCAATGACGGTGTCTATCAAATTGATTATTAGTTTTGATTGTGTGCAGGTGTTGTAGCGACAGGATTCCTATTTAGTGGTTCCTAAGATTTTGTACATTGATATTTCGGTTCTATAATAGTTTCAGCCAGAGCCAAGGCAGCGTAGTAGTACGGGGTTCCCATCTGCACATCTGCTATCTGTTCAACTTTTCGTTTACTGCTTCTATAGGATGGTTACGTGAGTGGAGTGATAGTGCAGTAATGAATTCGCCGAATGTCGAATTGATGTGAATTCTGAAGCTCTTTATTAGGGTTTGGTTCTTTCCCCTGATAGACAGAGACCATAAGCCGTCATTTGACTAATACGGTGTGATATCTGAATTTTTTTTATCGCAGAGGTGACAAGTCCACATTACAACCCAAGAGATCAATTAAATGAATTAATTCCCCATCTTTACAACACAAAGACCTGGGTTGACTCCGTGTATTTATTAATTTAATTAAAATTGTAACCACTTAAATTATGTATAATTAAAGTACAAGGTTAGGAGTAAAACTTTAAAACTCCTCCAAGTCATTGTTCATCCTCTTCTGGCAGAATCCCAAGTCTCATTGCAAGATCCTTGAATGTGCTGATGACTTGTTCTTGAACCAAATTAAAACTCATGGCTAAGAGTGCAATCCCGAATAATAAATACAACGAGCAAAATGCGATTCCTTTCACCTGAAATATTTCCAATGTAATAAAGAATTCTCAGAATAAGTACCTATTAATATTTTGAATTTCGTAAACTTCCTTACTTCTGAATCTGTTTTAAAATTTTTAGCTGGGACGAAGTCTCCAAATCCAATCGTTGTGAGTGTTATGAAACAAAAATAAATAGAGTCCAAAAGTGTCCACCCTTCCCAACTACTGAATAGAAAAGCGCCACCCATGATGTAGCCAAGGACTAGGAAAGAACAGAGCCAGATCGGGACTTGGCGTCGTTTATGCGGAACATCATCATAATCTTCATAGTCGTATTCATCTTCGTCCCTGTCATCATCCCAATATCCGCCTTCATTATCCAGTGGCTGTAATTTAAAACTTCAACACTCATTTTTGGTTTTCATTTGGGTAAAAAGGATACCGCAAACTCCTTATAGAAAAATGTACGCCGTTGAAAATCCTTGGATTTTTTATATGTTGTAGTCCTTGTGATTCTGAATAACTTTTGTCAAGGCCCTACCCCCAATAGTCTAACCGTTCGTCCGCTAGAAATACACTTGGGCAGGTGCGATGACGCTGAAGTGAAAGTCAAAGTGAGAGTCATTACGCCATCGCAGATGCCCAACTGTGTAGTTTTAGCGGCCGAACGGTTAGACTTTTGGGGGTAGGACCTTCACAAAAGTTGTTAAGAATCACGAGAACTATAAAAAAATCTAAAGATATCCAACGGCGTACATTTTTACATAAGGTGTATACGGTTTCTTTACTGTAGTTCAAAATTTTGAGATTAATTTAGTATTTATATTATTTTTGTTTCACAATTTCTTTAAAAGCGTGAGTACTTACGAAACTGGCCTCGGGTGGAGCGGAACGCTCTCTATTTCGAGATATCCTACTAGTTGTCGCGAGTTGTGGTCCCATTTCCTCCTCTTCAATGTCATCTTCATAACATTGTTCTAATGGTTGTGACTGGGCCGCCCGTTTCTTCGGTGGAATATCCTCCGCATAGCGATTGAACAGAACTGGCATATTTCTAATATTCTGACTAGGTGGGACTGGAAGGACTTCGGGTTCAGCTGATTTGGTCGAACGCTAAATATAATAGAGGAAAATAATCATCGGTAGATGTCATGCAGGTAACATAGAGAGAAAAACAAACAAACATATTAATAATTAGGAAACCTGTGCCAGACGAGATGGATGAGGAAGAGCGCGAGGTTGAGTTGTCCTTGGCAATGTGGAAGAATGTTGACGAGTCGACTTTGTGTCACGATAGAGCCTTCAAAGACAAAATACACATATTTTTTTCGATTTGATAATCGATATCGATAGTTCATATGTCGACTACCAATTTTACAAGTTATCAGGACACGTAATGATACGATGCTTACATTCCGGGGTCAGATGCCACTGATATTACTGAGTCGGAGGCTGCAGAATCTGCAGATCGTTGAGATGTCCTTGCATGCCTCTTAATCGATTTGGATTTCATTCGGATGCTCCTACAGAAATTATACAAATATTGAACCAAATTCCATATACTATTAGTCATACTACCTAATAGTCACAATATTAACAATTTTTTTTTAGACAGAATGCTAACTCGAGTTAAGATTTACCCGGATGCCTTTGAAGGTGGTCCACGGACACTTCTAGGTCGTCCACGTATGGATGCTCCACGTTTTGGTCTTGGATTTCGGGTACAAATAAAACAACAGACTTTCCAGTATAAGAATCGAAAAGCATTGGCCATGAAATCTCCAATGTGAGACCAGCATACGACCATTAGTGGAATCCCAATAATTGCATAGAATATTGTTACGATTTTTCCCCAAACTGAAAAGTTTCATTAAGGGATGATAAAAATTAAAAAATCTAAGAAAAATTAAGAGAATTAACCTGTTTTGGGGGCTATGTTTCCATATCCTACAAAATAAAATGAAATTCAATCAAATTCTCACTAGATTTCGGTCATATATGCTTTTAGACTATTCTAAGCTCACCAATTGTAGTGATAACGATGATTGAGTAAAATAATGAACCCAAATAAGTCCAGTTCCGTACACCCTGGTCCTCATTTCCATCCCACCCTTTGTCTTTGATTGCCGACAATAATTCATCCTCGAAGTCCTGAGATAAATATTATTTCTTTACAAAAAAAAAAACCACAATAGAATTAGACTATTCCAAATTACTTCAAGAATTTTGATTGCATTGGCTGACCATTTTTCTGTTCTAATTACGTCTAAACTCTCAGTCATCCTCCATAGATCTGCTGACACATTTTCTCTTATCCACGTCATGTTCTTTTTTACCTTTAGAACAAATTGAATATTTTAGGTCAAGTATTCATAATACTGTACAAATTTCATTTATTTCATTTCTTGTTATTGAGTAACAGTCAAAAAAATGACTACATATTTTACTAAACTTTGTTTAATTAATAAACTGCAGACGAACGTGAAGCGTCAAAGGCGAGTATATTTTAATAATTCGGGATGTCACGAATGACATAATATCAAAGACCGTCTACAATCTTAATCTTATACCTCTGATGTCAGGAAATGTCAACTAAGATTTCAACAGACGACTTTTAACTTTTCCTCATAATCATGGAATCAAGGATTAGTTTATTACAATAACGTTTTAGTAAAATTTTGCAATATGTGTAAATTCAAATTCCTTACCGCCAACTCATTTTCAGACTCCAGAACTTCAAAGATGGCCGCCCCAGCGACACAGTAAAGGACGACGAGTGTGAGGAGTCCGATATGTGAGAGCGTGAATGTTGTCACTTGTTTGCATCCGCTCGCACAAATTTCACACTTTGTTCTTTCCTCACCATCCTCCTCCATTTTTGGAATTTGAGATCAAAATTCAAGATAACAACCAACATCCAACCCATGAAAATTTGAAAAGATGAACAAAATATGGATCAGTAGTTGTCGGTCCGATTGTCACAAAATGAATAACGTACTCCGGCTACTTATAAATCCTTTTTTTAATAATCATATGTAGTTTAATGGCCACGAAAATAAACATTTTTAAGTGTTTTTAAGAGAGTAAAAATGTGGTTGGCTTGTAAATGTAATGGTATGGTTATCCTATGGATGGAATCCACTCATTTCTTCTCTCGTTTGTGCTGATGAGTAGATCAAACCGAGTTTGTAAAATAATAGGTATTTTTTTTTACTTCTTTCTCGTCCCCATGTGCTTCCACATCCAATTGCTAAAAATACTCATCATGTAAATGTACTGCGGGCTATGAAATCCACCTAAGAATAGATGTGTCACATAAGATCCAAGACTTTTACGAGGCAAACTAAAACCCGGGTGGAGTTGCTCATTCCACTAATATACAGGGTGTCACAAAAATTGGGAGTCCAAATCAATCAGTATCCGAAGATCGGAAAAAATATATAAGATTATGTGGATCTATCATAAATGGCCCGCTTTTTTTAAATTTTCTAACTTTTTTAATATCTGACTGGTGAAGCTCCACTTAAAACCTTAAGACGTGGGAATCGTCTATGAACTACCCTGTGGTCTAATCTCTGCTGCCTGGTTAGAAAAAACCACGAAATGTACTCAAGATAATAAGCAAGGATCCATAATCACACGGAAGCTAATGAACAGGATCTACGGACTAACTCACATTTCCACATTATTCTCTCTTTTGAGTGTTTTTTTGCTCAAGGCAAAAATAAATCACATGGTCCACAAAAACATCACTCAATCAGCAAACAGAAAATAATATTGTTCTTACGATTTGGACATAAAATCTGTTGTCCAAAAATAAGTTTGAGTTTGAGTTTTGACAAGACCTTATTTGAACACACTTCTTATGCAAGTTGATTCCTTTTGAGTTCAAAATCATTCAATCCTGTGGTAGTGACCGTAATTTTAAAATTGTGTATCCGTGTCCCTTCTGTAGTTATTTTGACTGACAGTAGTTTCTGGTCCAGTTTCTTACACTTTCTACATTTCTTTTGACAATCAATGGTTGGCTGTCATTTTTTCCTCCACTTCAATACTTTCGACCGTCAGAAGTGTACTGTATGTCTGTTTTAGTATCAGTTGTTCGTCATGCTCCTCCACTTCATTTCTTTCGACGGTCAGTGCTATCTGACCCAGCTTGTCGAATAAATTTATTTGTTTATATTCCTTGCTGTGTCGGAAATCATATCCAGATATTTTAATCCTTGTCAAAATTTACTTGCTTTGCATTGCTGTGGGTTTTATGTCCATACCTATGATTTGATTACATTCTATGTTATGTAATTCATCCTTATTTTAATATCTAGTGAGTACAATAATTTATTTCAACTTCAAGTCTTTAAATCTCTCTACCTTGGACTTTATGCGGATTGTCCAAGTCCAACACCCTCTGGCAGTGGCAAATGTTCATAAATCATATTCACAAGTTTTTCTTTCTGGGTTTTCCTCACTCGATCAATCATCTCTTTCTTTGAAAACACTCATTTTTTAAAAACAGTGGAAATCAAAACCGGCAGGTCATAATTAGCATTTCGAAACTATGACTGGCAATAATCACGCCTACTTCAGCTTACGAGGGAACTAATCAACCTACTACAAAACGATTCGGCGACAAAAAAAATCATAGCGGTTGCTAGGATTAGCAAACTTGCCATGCCGAAGTATTTTTTTGCGACGGCAGCTGTGACGGTCAGAAAATCATAAACATTGTTTTGAACAGTATTAAAATATCAGGGGTTTTAGGACATTATGTTTTCTGAAGCCAAACGACTAATGGAAGTTTCACACAGAAGGTCACTAGAAACGTAACTACAAGGTGTTCCAAATGATTATACCTGGTTTCAAAGAATATTGATTTGTTTTTCAAAAGAAATATTTTTTTCAGAAATTTCGAAAGGATATATTTTTAAAATTTTTACATTTTACAATTAGTGAAAGGTGTTCTCAATATAACGGCCTTATATACTTATCTTTGCACTCCCAGAGCCTTATAAGGTTATCTGTAACTGAATTCCACCGATCTGTTTGTCGATATTTCCTTTCAGATATTGTTCAGATTTCCTAATTTTAAAAAATATTTTAGGAATTTCAAAAATATTATTAGAATTTCAAAATGATCTTCAAAATGCCGAGATTTGAGGCGTGCTTTTTGTGGTTCACACTCAAGCCAAGAGTGGGGCATTTTGAAACACTGCAACTTGGACAAATGTCGTAAGTTAATAACGTTATTAGGCCATAAGGCCGTTATGTCGAGATATCTTTCGCTAATTGAAAACTGCGAGAATTGTAAAAAAAACAAGTCCTTTCGCATAAATTTTTTTTTTGAAAAACTGGTCTGTATTTTCGAAATTATGAATTTTGAAACCAGGTATATTCATTAGGAACACCCTGTAGAGGAAGGCATTTATTTAGAGTCCTTTTCTTCTTTAGTCCTTTTAGAACTGTTGTAAACAAGAGGACTAAATATAAATGTGAACTTTAGAAATGAATTATGTTTTACATGATGGGAGGTCGTAATATTTGATGTTTCTTGAATTTGATAATTGGATAATTGAAAACGTGTGTGGTTGAGAGTGAAGTCTTGGGATTCTTTCAACTCCTTCCTCCGATAGAAAAAATAATTGATCGTGTTTACACTTCACCCAGTTAATATTTCCCATTCCCCATCCAACTCAATGAATATAAACACATCTACAGTTCACTAAATCCTTCCAACCAACGCATTCATACTCTAGCAAAAAAAATTAAAGATTGAACAAATATTATGTACAGGCTGTTACATAACATCTACCTAGTCCAACTAGCATAAATATGTTACCGGCAAAACCCGGCATCTGTTAAAACTGGTTCTGAAACTAGTAAGTGCCTTATTTAATTACCCCCATCAGGGGTAAAAGTGAAACCGCTTATGAAATGTCCATATAATTTTGGGTTTCCCGTCCCTGGGCCAAATGGACAGTAAATAGTCTACTCAATCACTGTTGTAAAATGAGCAACCGCTTGGCGGGCGGTCAACAGGGGTCGTTAATGGGAAAGGCGGGTCTGGCGGTTTAGGTGGA
>JAQFYE010006919.1:0-10303 GCA_034694305.1 Protaphorura glebata
TAATGTAAACGTTGTAGCAAGCTGGGATGCATGGGGAAAGGGAGTTCGAGTGGGCGAATTAAATGATTTGCAATTTGTACCCGTAAAGTTTCCTACGACTGAAACACGCAGTTAAATTCTTTGCACGTGTTCTTTTCCAGGTATTATTAAAAATTTCAAAATCAATGATCAAAATATACAGTACAGTCATTTTCGAAGGGATAGTGCAATAGTTCAGTTGAATGTCTGAAATTAGTGCATTTTGTTTTAAAATAAAAGTCCAATTAGATCTTACTGTGTGTTTGTGTAATACTTAGAGTATTATATCGCCTATCAAATTATTGATTATAATTGAATTCAGTTGATGTGTTGTGTTTGTGTACAGTACCGTAAAGACATTTGTCTCCCAACTAGAAAAACTAGACCCCTGATTTTAATTGACTGGTGACTACTGGTGATTGGTTTGGTATATGGTATAATAAGAATGTAATTAATTAATTCTTTTTTATTGTATTCCATTCTTGAACAGAACAAAAAGTTAACGGGCCAAAGAAATGAATGTATTCTCTGAATGGAAACAGATTCGCTGAAGGCAGACCCAGTATGGGGACCGGCAAATTTACAAAATCCACTTGCTCAAGGAACTCCTACTCATACAAATTATCAGTCAGTGAACAGTGACAGGGACGCTGAATCATCTTCCTCGTTACCCGCATCACTTTCTCTTAGAAAAGTAAACATTTTAATTTTTCATTGTTTTTAGTTACTAATTGGAAAAGAAAGTAGACCAACCGTCTTTTCTAATTTCTAATTCTAGTCATAACTGTTTATGATCAAGTTTACAACTAGAATTGGAATAGGTAATTGAATTAGCCTGTTAGCTGACTCAATTCGATTAGTAATTCATTTTGGAAAGTGAAGCCCTGGTGGATAATACTAACATAACATTATTTGAAGATGAAGCCAATTAGATTATTTTCCACGTTCCCTAAAATACTAGTAAGAAACGTTACATATTAGTGGAGATTTTATTAAACTAAATTTTATTAGAACTTATCCAGTGAACGCTCCATTCACATGCAATACTGATACATTTAATTTTTGTGAATGGTTTTAAAATAATCCTCTTTGGATCTTTTTAATCTGGTATTGTGCGAAGCTGGCAACGTATTTCTTAATCCCCATTTATAACATTAACATTACATCCGTGCAAGGGTTGGGTTGAATTTGTTGATGGGAGAAGTTAGAAGTTTGTTCTAAAGTAATTAAATTGCGGAATCACGTAGATTACTAATGTTTTACTCGATGTGCATGACGTTTAAATACGTGCTAGTTTTACTTTACTGGTCACACATTAATTATGTTAGGGTGCTGAACGGAATTAGGATTTGAAGTCATACATGCCACATGTTTAAGTCAGTGGAATTTAATTCAGACTAATATTGGAAACAATTAAATCTGTAAACCTCTCAGAAAGTATGTGGTACACGTATGTGTGTGGCAAGCATCTTCCCGTAAAGAGATAACAATGTTTTTATTATTAATTTTGTATTTCAGCAATCAGTTGAAAAATTCACAAGTTCACTGAGTTCTGACGAAGACATGATTGACATAACGCATCAAGGAACGGTGAATGAAATCCGTGAGGAGGATTTACCTCCTACTACTCAGAGTAAGAATTTACAGTTTGTAAATATTCACCAGCAGCAGCTACCCATGTAGAAAATGCATTTGTATTCGTATTTGTCTGCACGTGAGGATTAGTGGTATGCTCCCATCTCCCATAATTCAATCCAGTTTATATCCAGTGTTAATAATCCAAAATCTCAACAGCAAAAATTTTGCGAATCCAAAAATATCCGAATTCTCAAATCATTAATTTCTGGCATCGTGAGTGTATTTTGTTGTCGAGAATCTTCATTCTTAGTTCTTGCTATTTAGCAAGCACTGCTGTTAAATTAAATCTATTATGAAGAATCCCGCCAGTATTTTGTTATTGCATTGAAATATTTTTTTCTTCATTATTTCAGGCTACTATGACTCAGATGATATTCCGGGAATTGGGCAGTATGAAGATTTTCACACAATCGACTGGCAAAGGGATATTGCCAGGGACCGAATGCGTCATCGGTACATCGTCAAGAAGAAACAAGTAAACTGTTATTTTAGTATCTACTATCGAAACTTTTTTTTAGTTTTAGTTACGGCGTATTAATTATGACTCTTTTTTCTTCCAGGACTCATTCTTTGATCTAATAAAAGGAGCGCACGATGCTTGGAGCGGGTGGCTCTGTGTTCTCCTAGTCGGAATTTTTGCAGGAACCTTAGCGGGTGTGATAGATATTGGATCTAGTTGGATGACTGATCTAAAGTTTGGAATTTGCCCGGAGGCATTTTGGTTAAACGAAGAACAATGTTGTTGGTCGTCCACTACAAACCAGAATGAAACAGCCGTGCCAGGAGTATGCAAACAGGTTAGCATAAAATATAATCGATACCTTAGACTGTATTTTAATTAAGGCAAAGGTTTAAATTTGTATGTATAATTGCAGTGGCAAACTTGGCCAGTCCTTTTTGGAGGGAACGATGATGGACCTGGTGCATACATTGTGAAATACTTTTTCTACGTTATGTGGGCCCTGTTTTTCGCATCGCTGGCGGCACTACTAGTCCGAATGTTCGCACCATACGCTTGTGGTTCCGGTATACCTGAGGTTTGCAATACTCCCCAAAACATTTATTGATTTCATTTGATCAAATATTCACTAATTGTCTCCGTTTTGCTTCCCTACATTTAGATAAAAACTATCCTCAGTGGATTTATCATCAGAGGGTATTTGGGGAAATGGACCCTTTTGATCAAATCAGTTGGTATTATGTGTGCCGTGTCGGCTGGACTTAGTTTGGGAAAAGGTGCGCGCGTTATGGTACCACATAATAGTTTTTGTGACATACTTTTTGGTTACTTTTTTATTTTTATTTTACAGAGGGGCCGATGGTTCATATTGCTTGTTGTATCGGGAATATTTTATCATATTTATTTCCAAAATATGGTCGGAATGAGGCAAAGAAGAGGGAAATACTTTCAGCGGCGGCTGCTGCAGGTGTCTCCGTCGCTTTTGGGGCTCCTATTGGGGGTGTTTTATTCAGTCTCGAGGAAGTAAGTTCCTTCAAAACTAACATCAAATCGAGCATGTTCAATTATCTTTTTACGGAAACTTAATATTTATAAAACTATTTTCTGTAGGTGAGTTATTACTTCCCTTTAAAAACTCTCTGGCGCTCATTTTTTTGCGCATTGGTTGCAGCATTTGTCCTCCAGTCCATCAATCCATTCGGAAATGAACACTCAGTCTTATTCTTTGTTGAGTACAGCAAACCCTGGATATTTTTTGAATTAATTCCATTCATTGGACTTGGAATCATTGGTGTAAGTTCCCGGCTAATTTTAAAAGGGGTTGGTTGGTGGACGGTAGATGTCAAAATTATAATTACCGAAATATATTTAATTAAAGGGATGCATTGGAAACTTGTTCATTCGTGCCAACATTTGGTGGTGTCGGTACAGAAAGTCATCCAAGTTGGGTCAATACCCAGTTACGGAGGTATTGGTGGTCACACTCGTTACAGCCGTGTGGTAAGTCCTTTCATTAAACTCATCTTGTCTCGAGACCGGGAGACATTTTTCCAATTAATATAACTGTATGTCTTTTTTGTTTCAGTGCCTATCCCAATCCATACACCAGAATGCCGACGAGTAAACTAATTTATTTGCTGTTTTCTCAATGTGGTGTTGCAGTCAATGACGATTTATGGTAAGCAAATATTTTAGTCCTTGTGGATAGGTGAGGGGGTTAGACAAATAGAGAAATTGAAGATAGCCTAAGAGACGAATTATTTTTTCAGCGATTACACGAGGAATTTTTCAAATGCAACCATATCGATTGAAGGTGCACGAGCGGGGCCGGGAGTTCACACGGCAATGTGGCTCTTACTTCTCGCCCTAATTTTCAAGTTTATCGTAACAATCTTCACGTTTGGAATCAAGGTTCCAGCTGGCCTATTTATCCCTTCCCTCTGTTTTGGTGCCATTGTTGGCAGAATTGTTGGAATTGGTGTCGAACAATTGGCAGTGTAAGTAAAGTCTTAAATTGGACCACCTAATTTATTATGCGATATTTCGATGATATTTCGGTAGACTAAGATTTAGGGATGCCGCGAATGCCGGTATCTGCGAGTTTCGCGGATAGCGGTTATCCGTATTCTTTGACCTCGCCAATATCCGCTATCCGCGCGGAGATCCGCGGGTTACTATCGAGTGGGGCGTCTGTAAGCCCACGTGAAGCAGATTCACATGGTCACTTCGGATGTTAAGTTGCTTTTAACACTTTTGAGATTGTACGAAGATGGGGAAAGAAGCATGGCACCAAACTGCCAAACAGACAGACAGACGGACGTTGGGATTTTATAGGTCCTTTGTAGGACCGCGTCCACAATCTAATGACAGTAAATATTCCACTCGAATTAACGCTGGATTTACCCACACTTAATACTCATTTTTGAACTATAATCACCTTTACCTTTCCGTAGACACCCCACTCGATATTAACCTGTGGATATCCGCGCGGATACCTGACAAGAATCGCGGATAACGGATATCCGCTATCCAGCTAAGTAAACGCGCTACGCGGATATTCGCGGCATCTCTACTAAGATAAATGATTTGTCATGCAAATAACAAATCCTGTTTTAAGCAATTTTGGCATGCCGTTAATTCCAATACCTAATTTAATCCAGGAACATCGATTAGCTATTATCAATTTCTTATTTTAGAAACCATCCGGGATTATGGGTCTTCTCCGGTGAATGTTCGGCAGGGGAGGACTGCATTACGCCAGGATTATATGCAATGGTTGGTGCGGCGGCTTGTCTTGGAGGAGTGACGCGAATGACTGTGTCACTTGTCGTGATAATGTTTGAGTTGACGGGAGGTGTTAGATACATTGTTCCCCTGATGGCGGCAGCAATGGCGTCCAAATGGGTGGGTGATGCATTGGGTCGCCAAGGAATTTATGACGCTCATATAAATCTGAACGGCTACCCATTCTTAGACTCCAAAGAAGAGTTCGGTCACACAACTCTTGCAGCAGATGTAATGCAACCGAGGTCAGTCTTCTCTTAATGTCAGAAAATAATAGTTTGTTGTTATTGGAACGTCTTACGAAATACGAATATCATCATTGCTTTTCATGTAAGAACCACATCAGGTTAAAACATGGACGATTAATCTCTAGAGTCCACATTATCACGACTTACGAAACCCAAAGGTTTCGTCTGAATTGGATCATGTGTCGTACTGGCACTTGTGTGATAAATTCTAATACAATAAGCCTGATGGAAAATGTTTCCTGCGTGGTAGAAAATCATTAATATTACTGTTCAGGACGCTTGAGGCAACTTTTCGAATTGATTTGTCCACTTAACTTGCCTGTTCGAGGTTAAATTCTAAATCTACCATGACAAAAACGCTTTGCGTAGAATTCGGTTTAGGTTCCCCGAGTAAAACTGTTGAATTTCTTTTTATTATGATTAGGCACGGGGAACCACTTTGCTTCGTAACTCAGGATTCCATGACAGTGGAAGACGTGGAAAATCTATTGAAAGAAACGGAACACAATGGGTTCCCGGTGGTAATCTCGCATGATTCACCATTTTTGGTTGGATTTGTTCTGAGGAGAGATCTCAACTTGGCTATTTCAAATGCGCGAAGAGCAGTAGAGGGAGTGGATGGAAATTCACTCTGTCTATTTACTAACAATCCTCCAGCGCAACAGTCAAGACCTGCTCGTGTAAGTTTAGAATTTAGTTAAAATACCTAAAACTCTGCCTTCCTGGTTTATATGTATTTTATAAGCATTTTGTTTTGTTTAGCCTATCTCAACCCCTGTGAAACTGAAAAAAGTACTAGATATGGCCCCCATAACCGTGACTGATCAAACGCCAATGGAGACGGTCGTGGACATGTTTCGTAAACTCGGGTTACGACAAACTTTGGTCACCCATAATGGGTAAGTACTAGTTCATCAAAGTTAATTATGATTGATCAGTAGTGCAGTACTTCCTAAAATATTTGCATTTTAGAGATAGACCGGATATCCGAGAATACGAATAATAAATAATAATATCCCGCTAAATTTTTACAATTTGAGATATCACTGAAATCATATTCTACAGATCGGTGAAAATAAACCCGCTTGGCCCGATGATTTAAATTATCCGGTCAGGCGACGGCCGTATTTTCTCCAATCCGTGGGCGTAAATATGGTTCATTCCAGTGATATTCCAGTTTTGAAAAACTATCGCATTTATAATTTCTTAAAAACAAATTTTTAATTAAATTTTCATTAACAAATTACAGAAAACTTTTGGGAATCATCACTAAGAAAGACGTGCTACGCCACGTGAAACAAATGGATGATGAGGATCCAAACTCAGTTCTGTTTAATTAATTTTTTTTGAAGAATTCCTCAATTCCTGGACGATCTGTGTGCAAGAAAGTCCCAACCAGTGACAAAGCTAACCTTTTTTATCGTGAAACTTTACAAGTATCCGTGTAAACAAACGCTGCATGTTTCTCAATCAAGCACTACAATTTTGTTACTCGTCTTCACTTGTGCTGTGCACGGCACTACGAAGTCACTATTGCATAATATGGGAGTAACTTATAATACTGCAATCAGCAGAAGTAAATAGTTTTTGGTAATAATTGTTATGCTAGTTGCTAACCCTTATTATAAAAATAATTTTTGCCGAGTTCGTTCCTGTAAATTTTAGTCGTTACTTAATTGTATACACCTTATTAGAAAACTGTTTATTTGTAAGTATAACTAATTGACCATACGTACCTACTCAGAAAAAGAAATATCAAGTTGTGTTGTAAAAGCACTTACGAATTAAATCGAAAACTAATGTTTTGTGGTTTTATTTAATGTAGCCATTGTAATGTCGGTTTGGTCCATGAAAGTGTTTATTGCTGGACAAGTCCAAAAGTTGCACTGGATTTTTTCTCCTGTCGAGGAAGCACAAACTTTTTGTTCTGAAATTGAAAAATCGTCTACTCTTAGCTTCCACACAACGAAATAGCAATAATTAAAGTTTCCTATTTTCATATTATGAGTGAATTACCAGGGCAAAGACAACTCCCCGGAACTTCTTTATAATCGACTTTCAAACCCTTTGATAGTAATGAGCCGACGATTGCTGAATATTCTAACTGTTCGTCCATCGATTTGTTAAGTCGAAATGTTGACTTTTCATTTTCTAATAGCTTCAAGTCCATTTTCTTGATTTCTTCATCTTCTTCATTTTCCGCTTGACTCAACTCAGTATTTTTCCTTGCTAGTTTTTCTTTCATCCTACGATTAATTTCTTCTTGCTCAGCTATTCTAACTTTTACTTGGTCCCTCCGAACTGTTAATCAGAAGAAGAATAATTAATTAAGAATATGCGTGTAAATTCATCTGGAAATTCTTCATTTGGAACATGCCTATCATTGTTCTAAAATTATGAGTAAATTCGTATCAGCGACACAAGGAAAACAATTTCTATATCTATGTATATCATCGGGTAATTTCGATTTGGAAAGAGAAGAGAGAAGTAACTTTAAGAATAGATGCTTCGGTTTCTATTAACGTGATATTCCAAAGCATTCGAGCGTCTGGTATTTAATAGCGTTAACGTTAATAATGTCAGTTTGTTTGTTCGTATTTATTTGCCGCTCAGATCAGCAAAATCAAACCGGTAATGCCGGAAACATTTTAGCCCCAGGAGCATTTTTGAAATATTTTTTCGTGAGGCCGTCAGCAATTTTTTAACGAGAAATGACCATGATTAGAACGACGAGAGCAAACTATATCACTTTTCTGTCCGAAACTGCCCGAGAAGATCTTCTTGAAACGTCTGGTCATAAAATTCTTGGAAAATTATCTTAAGCTCATAAAATTAAAAAAATTGTGTCTAGAATCGCCAAAAATGTTTCAAACCCAAAATCCTTTGCTAATTAATTTTCGCTACAAAAAAAACCTGAAATAGCAAAATTACAAAACATTAAGTTGTCTACATCTACAAATCCCCCAAGATGAAGAGTTTTTAATAGCGTTAGCGAGAATCTCTTAAAATGGATTAAATTTTCTTTAAAGTCGTCGAGATATTTTGTAATAGTTTCTTACGCTGTGCGTCCGCTAATGTGGTTGTGGTCATAATTTTAGAAAATGTCAGGCTTTGGCAAGTAGCCGTTAGCCGTATCGCTGATTTCGATTAAAAAGTTCTGGATCCTCCCAAGCTTCTCCAGTTTTGAGATATTCCGGTCAGTTTTCAGTGTTTCTTAGAACAGAAATTTTTTCAAATTATGAACTAAATTCGCTTCGCACATTTTATCTAAACTTTTGACTTTTCCAACTGATAATTTTTGTATTGGCGATTGTTGACACTCTGATTTCCCGCTTTCAAATTCTATGACTTCCGTAGGGCGGCAATCCAGATTATAATTGAAAAAGTGCTGAACATTTTGACCGATTTCGCATGTCGCATGTATGTGCTGCTCGTGTTTTTAAAATTAGTTTCAAAATTTTGAAGTTTTCGTTTTATTTTGATAAAAAATGTTTGTCCTGTATGAATTGACGAGGGACGTCCGGATTGAGCCCGTGAATTTGGGATTGGATCGCGTGGAAGCAATTCGTGACGAGTTGAATAAGAAATTTTCCAATCGTGTTGTTTTCAATGTTGGATTGGCCATTGTTTTGTGGGATATTAAATCAATCGGACCAGGATTCATTTTCACGAGTGACGGAGGTGTTCATTCACAGGTCAAATTTAGATATGTCATCTTTAGACCATTTCAAGACGAAATTATAGTGGGGAAGATCAAAAATTGTACGCCGGACGGGGTTCACGGTAATTATTTCATCACTTTGTTTCTAGATAAAATACACTGACGATACAAATTAATGTCAAGACCTTATTTTTTGTATAGATTGTGTGAGCTTTACATTTGGCCTGACGGCCACATACATGTTGTATTTGAATTTATAACCGGTTTTAAGGTTTTCTGAGTGAAGCTTAGAAAAAAGAAGATTGTATGCATTTTTTGTTGAAAATCTCAGCGCGTTTTGTCTGTGTCTGGAAATAATGTATTGAAATGGGAAGTCCTAATAGGGTACTAAAATCGCTGGGTAATTTTGGTGTAAAGATTAGGCATTCTTTCTTATAAGAATAGACGAGGTTAATGTGACTCAAGAATGCGTGATTTCGGAATTCTGTCTTTCCAAAACTCAGGATAGATAACTAAACAAAAACCCTACATCAGTTTGTCTACAGGGTTTATCTAGGCAAATGTCTTAAACTGCTAGTTGATGTCTTTTATATTTATTTTTATATTTTCAGTGACACTGGGTTTCTTCGATGACATTTTAATTCCACCTGAAGCACTTCAGTATCCATCCAGGTTTGATGAGAGAGAGCAGATATGGATTTGGGAGTACCAACAGGATGATGGAGAAGAACCTCATGAAATGTACATGGATAAAGGAGAATCTATTCGTTTCCGAGTAACTTCTGAACAGTTTATAGACACGACTCCAGTCCCATCAGGCCCACCACCAGCCCCACCAAATCAGATGCCAGGCACTCAAGCTAGTTCATCGGCTTTTGTACAACAAGTTGCTGCAGCTTCAGCTGCGACAACATCGGCAAGTACTTCTGAGGAGGAAGATCCACCTTCGAAAGTTCCTTATAGCATTACGGTAAGAGATAATGACATACGATACGCAATTGTCAATACGGACAAGGAATCCAAGGAATCCACTTCTCATGTAAAGTCAAATTGAAGGCAAAACTGTCTAGTTTTATTTTATTTTTCGGCAGATTTCGGCATATTTGTGTACGTTGTACTGCTTGAAATATTTGACACTTTGGATGCCCTAGTGCGCATATTTAACTGAAATAAAACCTCCACAAAAGTTCCAATGCATAGAGGAATCAGAATCCATTGTGATGTGCCGATGAAATTCTAATATTTGTGACCTACATTGGCACAAATTATTTATCTAATGTTGTGGCCTTATCTGAGTTTTACACTAAGTAGTGACCTTATTCTGTTTTACGTATTTGATATTGACATACAAGTGCGATTTAGCTCAATTTTTTGCGTACACGTCGCTTCATTTGCGATGTTGATAATCTACGAATTACGCGCAGTCTAAGTTAACTATATTTGTATTATATATCAACAGGCAACAATCAACGAACCTGGACTGGGACTACTGAG
>JAQFYE010006920.1:0-10303 GCA_034694305.1 Protaphorura glebata
ACAACTTCTTTTGACCGGACGGTCTTCTTATTCATTGAGAACAAACCGGTTGGCTTTTGACCACCACCGAATAATTATACATACGCCAGCAACTCTAGTTATTTCCATGGACTATATTCCACAATCGATCTACGGACATGCCGATGCTGATTTTGAAATTGTGCTGATTTTTCTGGCCAGTGAAAAACCGTGGAGTGCTCACTTAAATTGTGCGATTTTACTTGTGCGGAATTCTAAGTTGTAAGAAAGGAATTGTCCAGAAAGTACATGAATTACGGGTTAGTGCTTAAATTGAAAAGTGGATTAAATCTTAATGGCTGTGAATTCCCGTTAGTAGCCGGTCTATATTTTCATGAGTTATATATTTATGCGTACTAAATTATAAGATTTAGTTGGATCGAGTCTTGTGCACGTTGTACAGACTTGATTTACAATGTCATAGTCGCTATAGGTCATAAGACCAATATTTTTCTGGCTATTGCCAATTAAAATATCACATAAAACCCAATTTTATCAAATCGAAGTCAGATTTTAACGGGACCCTTCGAATCAGGAGTTGTTACGGCTCTGGGTGACTCGACTGGATGACGAGACGGGCTGAATTGTTAATTTGACTTTACACATTCATTTATTCAAACTAGGTCTAGACTAAAGTGGTCCGCTTAGTCCGCTATCGTCATCCTTAGTTTCTTACCAGGTACATAACATCGGATCGATGGAACAATCGTTGAATGAATGATTCACGTGTTTCTTTAAGGGAATATTGGAGTCCTGTCAATACATAGAAATGATTAACATTGAAAGGGGAGATCCTGGATGTGTTCATTGTCTAGAACAATGTGTACATTTAAGGGATCATCCAAGTTTAAAAAATTAAATTCCCGTAAGGGGATAAATATTTCAACTTCAATAGGCCAATTTCAATTTCATTTCATCGTGTGGTACACTGGTTAAGTGGTCCGGATTTAGTAGGATATAACGTAGTGTGGACTAAAATTTCGAAACACAAGTCTATGTACATTCTTTCATACACGCGGTCTTCTAACTGAGGTGGTCACGAGGGCAGATTTTAGCAAAATCAATTCAGCAGTCATCTCAAACTGAAGTAAATTCATCCACGACTTACATCTCAATTTGCCGTGATAGATTAACGATTAATGGTCTTTAAATCTCTTCAAATCACATTAAAAAATTCTGACTTTCAAAACTTGACTTTTAGTGTTTCAGCGTCAATTTATTTGGTACAACAGGTAGGAAGGTTTCCCGCACGCATTACGCCTTATTTCTTGGGTAATACTTGCCGCGCCTTAGGGCTGGACCATTAGTTTACAAAACAGGAGATTCGGATTGTCATAATTTTCATGCAAAGTCATGTTGAAGCGTACTCTTCCTTTAATCCTTTTTTATGTAAACTAAACTCTTCTCAAATTCCATGAACCCACGCACTACGGAAGGAAGGGTTCATGTTTATGAGCTCAGGTTTCTGTGACTTGAAGACAGAAGCTAATCTCATCTCAAACAAGTTGACGGAAGGATAAAAAACCGGTAAATGTACCTAAGAGCATAATACCTATAAAAAAGAAACCTCATCCTGTCTAAAAACATCCAACGTATGCCTTTAGGCTATTCTAACGCCGCTGACCTTCCGAAGGGAACTTTCGGCCGATTCAAGGTCGCTTTAATTGAACAAAAATAACCAGTTCCATTCAAGTTTTATGCCTTCTTCATTCAAGGGAAAAGAGTTAATCCGAACTCTCATACAATATATTTACAGTAAGTCGGACTCACGAGACTCACTAAAATCTATTAGGAGAAATCAATTCTGGAGATTGGATGTAATGAGAAAACAGGTTATAGCTTTATTTTGTAAAATTGTGTGTGTAAAATTCCCGTTAAATCTGATACATCGTTTCTGACCAGAAAACGTGTGGAACAAGTATATGTATCTGTTGAGACAAAGCAAGGAATAATTTTGAGATCCAAATTAAAACTTGCACATTTGAAAAATTTCTTTTAAGGTTAACAACGAAATTAATACAAAGGATATATCAATATATCAAAAGTTTACGTTTGAGTCAAATGGGGCGCAAGCGACAAATTGTGAATACTAAATCGAGTCACATTTTTGCGATATCAGTTTCTGCTGTTGGTCCACCGATTTCGCTTTAGTAATGACACAGTTCTTATGACTCACCTAGCATGTCACTTGTACCGTATCTGTACCTGTTAATATGCCTGTGTGGACAATTAATTGAGTAGGTATGTACTTTGTAAAAAAATATTTAAAAGCCCTCACCACCGCAACTTTGAGTTTCACTGCAATGACTAAGACAGAATTCATTAAATACTAAATGATCATACTGTTTATGTTTCAGAATATAGTCGGAATCTGTCCAATCCAAACTCACTCAATTCGTGTTAAGTTCGTCCCTTATTCCAATACACAGAAGTACGCCTTGTTTCTCTGTAGTGGGAGTTTGATCCTATGTTCCGACATTGTACGGTGGTTGTTTGAAGCGGTTTTACTGCTGTGACGTTTATCATACACGGATGTCTGATCACTACGTGGTGGAAGCTTCTTGCCGTGTCGAGTGCGAAATCCAGGAACATAATTTATAGTTCGAATTCCTCAGCTAGAAACAACCACTCGTAACAATTTCTCTAGAATCTTGCGATAATCTGGAATTAAAACATTTCAATTCTGCTTGAACAGGAACCTCCACCTTTTTATCAGTTTTGTATCAAAAGAACTTAATTTGAGAATTGCACGCAATTTTGAATTTTTAGTAACGGCGTAATCTCAGCCAAACCTCTGTCGCTTTTGACCTGGACTTGAATTGAAGATAACAGGCGCCACCAGTTTCGAGAAGACCGGCTTTGAAACTCCAGCCTACATTTTGAGGGATCGAGCCCCAACCGTAGAAAAGTATCAAAGGCTGTTCACCATTAGGATAAAACAGAATGTCTGTGTTTTAATGCTCGTCTTAAGATTGTTACTAATGCTTCAAAAGCGTCGGAGATTTCCCTGACACACTTATGGAAATCTTTTAAAATAAGAGGATTTTTCAGTCAACTCTATCAAAAACTGAAACGGGTATAAGCACAGAAAGAATTGCTATACATATTTGAAGCCGTAACACGCGAAACCTGGTTGAAGAATCCAAAATAAACGTTATCGTTAGCTGGAGAACACTTGTTAACATGGAATCAAACTGACTAGTATTTTTGATCGGAAATAGAAAAACTCTTTTCACAAATCGACGGGTTATGGCCCGTACCGGTTTAATTGTGTATATTGAAGTTTTCACGGTAGAGATGATAACGTTGCGCCAGAGTCCTATTTCGCAGAACTTTATCTCAATCGAGTAGGCAATCATAGTTTCAAAATTATTTTCTGCCGTGTTGAATAGTATTCGAAATGATCATTACGGTGCTTGCGAAGTCTCACTCTCGACGGGTTGCTTTCAAAATGGAACAAGTCAATTTGCCAGTCAATGACGGTCGAAATAACCATATGGCGAAACCAAATGCATTAGCACCAGCAAGACCCTTTGGCCAACATTTTATAGTCTTCTCAGGAAAGAATAGTCCAGAGTAAAATCCAGTAACTGTATAAAACATTAGCTGGTCTCCGGCATCACATGGGTCGAGTGGAGAAAAAAAACAGCGACGCCTGCTAGAAAAGCTAACGATTTTCGATTAGCTGTCCGTCCGAATTAGATGTTAGCCGTTAGTTCCATTTTCACAAAAAGGAAACAAAAGAGTTGCACTCTGCAGTTTATTTCCATTTTTAGGAAAAGAGAGCGTCCTTTCTTAGTAATTTCTCAGAGTCCATAAATTCTCAAGACTACTCCCGGAGACTTCTGGACAATAATTGCAATGGCTTGAGTAGATCGTTCCGGAAAAATTGAAGTCAGGGAAGTCACATCTGTGATGCAGAAGGTCACAATGAAGCTTTTCTGTTAGTTCATTTCGTTAAAGCTATTGCTAATCACTTGTATCTACAAAGATTAAAACGATTAGCGATTTCTTGTGTACTGTACAAGGTATCAACAACCACAGGAACCAAAAAAAAACCCAATGTGCAATGAAAAATGCGACAAAGTAATACGTCGGCAGATCTAACAAACTTTAGTTTCAGGAATTGGCTATCCAAATACTACCTTGAATTGAATTAAATTTGGTGACATCTGAAGAATTAAAAATATACAATTTGAGATTGATTCTAGAATCGTATACTTTCTAGACTTGTTTCACTTTCAAAGCTGTCACTGTCTAGATTAAATTACCAAATCGCTGGCCTACCTCTGGCTCTTCAATCTTTTTACCATTTCAAATTATTTCTACAAATATGCAGAGTCAACCGAAAGCGAAGTTATTTTATTATCCCAAAGCAATAATCAAGACGAACAATTTTTGCAAAGTTATATAGTCAATGTTAATGACATCCGGAAGAATTGGTGAAGTGAATAAGAAAAAAAAATTGATTACAAATCGACAAAATTCAATTAAGCCATGTCAATATTTATTTCTGATTGTTAAGTAGCTTCAGGTAATAAAACTGAATAATCTTTAGAACTTGGATCAAAGAAGCGCCTCCTTAAGGAAAGACTTCTGAGCACCATGCTGACTTCATTAAATTTGCAATTTTCAATGTACTACTACATATTAGCATACCTTCACAGTTTTTTCCACAGTGTAAAATTCTTGTGCTGAAACACTTCACAATTACGACGCTCCATCTTCATTCCTCTTGGAACACTGTGATGATTTACAAGATTTACAGCCTTGTAGCAATCCAGCCACTAGTAATGCACCTGAATCATAAAATAAATGAATTCATTCTCAAGCGACGAAACATATCTTGATCTGATGAATTGGCACATATTTCAACTCATTCATCAATTGTTCGTAAAGTGTTTTCACAAATTGAATAATAAATACCAGTTCAAAAGCGGATACAGCATTTCCAGATTTCTCTAAGGACACTCCTAGATTGTAGATCGCTATTTGTATTAGAAAACAGTGATTGCTGTGCAGAAATCAAGCTTATAAAAAAAGTTTTGTTCTGTTTTCAATTCAAACCAGCAAAACGGAAGCTATTAGTGCACCAAACAGAACAAATTAATGTTCTGGGTATTCCGAGTTCGAGTTCGTTATTAATTCTCTGATGAGATAAAAAGGATGTAAGCTGTTCTCTATTGATAAAGGGCTTTTCGGATGGGGTTTTAAAGGTTGTTCTTAATCTCTGTCTTGTTTCCAAACATCATATTCGGAACAAATTACCTGCGCCAAAGGCCCCCAAACTTTCGGCAACATTTCGTTGCTTTGTTGCTGTTTCTATAACAGCGCTGCCAATGAGGGCAACTACACCGACAAGAGCCGCAGCCTTCTTAATGTTACTCGGATCTAAAACGTACAATATTAATTTGACATCTCATTAGTGAATTCACACATATTTGCATACATAAACAAACAAAATAAGTTTTACATTTCTTTGATTCAATACTTTCCTCCTCCAACTGTTTTAGTTTTTCCTGTGCAGCCTCTAAGGCATCTTTGGATCCCTTGACAGCTGAATCGATGGATGATTCGGCTCTGGCTAGTAATTCTTGGAATATTTCATTTTCCTCCCTTAATTTCTCGCAAAGATTATTATTTATGCCCACTTTCTTGTTAGCATCGTCCAAGGCAACTTTTAATTTCTGTACTTCTGATTGTCCACTTTGAATAGTTTCGTTTAATTTTTTCTTTTCTGCTAACTTTTCGTCAATGAGACGCTTAGCCGGTGCCTTGCAATTCTCACAGAATGCTGCGACAGCATTCGCAGACATGTTATCACTATTCGAAATTTTGAAGGCCTGTCTCAAAACAATTTAATTCGGCAATAGTATGATTTGTTTGAAATAAAATCTGTGACTGTACGACCAAGCCCTAAACACCGAATCCGAAAGATCTTTTGACATTCATGTGATCTCAACCCACAGAGTTTCGGTACATCGGACTCGACCGTTCATAGAATTCGTCATTGGATGCCGTATTGTATATTCTCAAAGCCTTTGGACTGCCATACGTAAGTTGTGAAAGGCCTTGTGATCCGCTCTGTCACTAGACGTATTTTTAGAAACGGAAATTCTTCTTTTTTAAATATACAGTGCACTTCTGCTGAGGATTATGTCTGACATTTTTTGTTCAGACCGAGACCCGGAATCCATGATTTTTCAAACATGCCCTACCGGCCGGGCTCGACCGCGACACTGCACTGCCAAGTAATTTTCCGTTGTTAAGGTTAAAGGGAATACATAGATTGTGTTATGTGTTGGAGCATTTCTTGAACCTGAAAATATATATACATATAATTAATTATTTGTATATTATTATTTTCTCAAGTGGTTGTTCGAAGGAAGAAAAAATTATCCCTGACCTCTTAAAGTCTGACATACTGAACTGTAACAAAAATTCAAAATCGGTATGCGTCGAAGTAAAAACAGCATAATTTTGTTTTAACTGTAGCTTTTAAATAAATTCACTGAATTCGGGTTGCCCATTCAGAAACAATAGCGCAAGTGATATTTTCAGTTAACCTGAAAATTATCTAGGTGAATGAACCAATACACAATTGAATTCGAATGACTCACTGTTCACGTGAAAAATCTGACATCGACAAATTCACCTGCTGCTCGCAACAAGTCTTTTAATATTGCTCAATCGAAATAACACTCTGTGAGCTGAGCAATTATCAGAGCAGCTAATTCTCTGAGTTCATTCTGGTGTTATTATTCAAAGAAATTATTGAAGATTATGATCACTGAACTGCGTAATTCATAATGAGTCCGGAATCCATGACATAAACAAGGAAGTGGTAAATAGTCGTATCGCTTCAAAATAGAGACAAGTATTGGAACAGAATTAGAATCTCTTTTTAATCCATCACGATGATAAATGTGATTACGAGCAATCCAAACCCATCACGAGTTCTCCGAAGTAGAACGGAGCGGACACGAATCTATTCTATCAAATCTTATCGGATTCTTGCTCATGTCAGTCAAATAGGAAATTATAGTTGAAAGAAGTCATTTTACTCGATTGTTGATTTTTTGGAAGCTTGGAAGGATGACGAGGTTTTCCATCTCATTGACTTTTATTTACTTCAACTTCGGTTGACTTACTCAAGGCACGACCGGCAACGCACTTTCGATTTTATTTAGTGCAATTATTGTTAACTACTAAATATAAAGGAACGAAGAGAAGTGGCTAATAATTTTGTCCAATGCACTTGACTTGAAAATAACAAATGCGAAAGAAATTTACTCAACTACTACACAAATTGTAATAACCTGATCATATTACTCCATTCGAATTTTGTTCCTCGTGTTTACATTTTTTGTATTCCCTTAAGTTGTAAAAGTAATTTAGTATTTACCAAAATACAGAAAATAAAATCCGACATCCTCTACATAATTTTTGTAAATATAAGTGCACTTAAATAAGCGCCATTGCCGAATACAGAAGAATGAAAATTCTAAATACTCTACAACAGCGCAGCCAACTATATTTACAAAATTCAATTATTGTTCACTCTTTATTCTATTAATTGAGAATTAGTTTACTAAAATGCGCGGATGCCTTCCGACGTGTAGAGCAATTAGGAAGCCAGTGCAGTGCTCATTCTGTGACAATAATTAGCAAGACAATGTTTAATAATCGTACCTTCGGAGGAATGTCGATTTGCCTACTAATTAGGGTTTTTTAAATACAGGAGTGAACATACCATTTTTCTTGGAAATAAAAGTCCGATTTCTAACATATTCAAACTCTGCGATTTTGCGCAACTAATTTTTAACTCAAAATAAAAACTAGGTAAATCGTCAATTAAGCGTAGCACAGTTGTAGTTAACGTGCTATAGGCTTATCGTGGTGATTGCGCAACACGGGATTAGTTCGTTTCAGCCAGGTAGTCGTCTAGCTCAGTTGGTCCTGTATTCAGGTCATAACGAATTACTATTACGGTACGGTTATGGCGAAAAATGTATGTCTACTAAATATATTTATGAATATTTTCTTGATCTCCACAAATTGTTGAGGATTGAATACGTTTTCCTAAATTATACTATAATTATAATACATAATAGTAGGTGCAGTATGTGTGTAGTATTTCATCAGGTAAATGGCGGGTTAGATTTCAGTTACTCATAGTGAAATTAACTCTTATTTTTGGTACGCTGGTATGTTAAAATTGGCGACTAACGAATTTACATCATCTCATTTTGTAATCACTTGTCCAAATGCATTTCACCCGCTTTCACTTTTACTATTTTCGAAGGAATAATTGATTCCTAGTGCCAGTGCGCTTTATGCATTAATTTCTGTTAGAGATAAATACTTAAGTTAACTGTTTAGTACGCATTCTGCACTACTGGGCAGCCCGCCTGCAACGTTAGTAAATTTCGACCCAACAAGATGTGAATAATGGGGATTTGGTATAGGTAAGGTACTTGATTGCATTTTCATGGTATTTTGTGTCGGACAGATAAAACAAATAAGAGTCACTTAATCGTTTATTAAGTAGTTAACATTTTTGTTACGACTGGGCATTATATAAATAAAAGTGAAATTCTGCCGCTTTACCTATCGTAGCTGCCTTTGCTATTTTTGTGGTCCAAAGAACATTTCTACAATAAATCTGCCGAGCCTGACGTGGCAAAGTGCTTTACGTGCTACACTACGATGGATTCCCATCTCGCATTCAATGTCGATTAAATCTTGACAAATGAGTCAATCACTCTGAAATAAAAAAGTTAATCTATTTTGGATCAAATCCAGGGAATTATTACGTAACCAATTACTTAATACAAAGTTTATACAATTCTATCTGATCGTTGTTCCGTCACCGCTTTGAATCTTCTCATCCGTCCGGTCGGATTTGCTTCATTTGTATATTTTACTTGTTATGAAATGATTTCCGGTATGTGTGGTTGATTCTTCCATGCATACGCGTGTCCAAAAGGAATTAGTTTTTAACTTGGAAATCAACAAGTGTATCATATTCATTGACCATATATTTATTTAAGCCGGTAAAACACGAGTATAGCACGACACTTAGTGCTAATGATCTCTCAAAATTGTTATTTAAATTTCCACGTAATTTTTGTTATCTTGTCTTTGTAATACGTCCCACTCTACCTATTACATAAAAAAGAAAAGAAAGTTATTACGAGTTGTAATTTTTACGTTCCAATGCAATTGCTCTGTTAATTTAGACCTAGCACTGCAGTGCTGGTGCTATACGTTGCTGCTTTCGATTTCAGAGCAAGATTACAAATATTCCTTGGATGCACTTTGGGAAAGCACCTTTACTTTTTAAATGTCGTTTATCTTCCCGTGAACTAAGAAGGAAGCGAGAGTTTGCGCTTATATTGTTGAATTATTTTCTTACCACCCCTATCAAGACTATAAAACCGGATTCTTTCAAAAGACACTTGGTCATTCGCAATTCACAATTCGCACAACATAAATGCACCACAACTGGTTCCTTCGCTTCAACTTTGACAATTACTAATTGTAAAGCTTCCTATTTTTTTTTGCACTGCAGATGTTAATTATTTGGAGGAAAGTTTTTTGATTTGATATTGGGTACTCTGGTTCTGACCTTCCTGAAGGTAAGGTGTAGACAAAAGTTAAGAAGAAAGGCAGTTGTTGAGAACTCGATTAGTGTCAAGTGTGCGTCTCGAGTCATTTGTGCGAGCTGTGTCGTGTTCATATTTTGGATTTAATTTGATCTTGTGTTGCCACCGAGGAGTTCGGTTCGGATCTCAGACATGTACTTTGTAAGTTTTTTTTGGCATCATGATCTAATTTACTTTACCTCAAGGTGGTCAATATTTGTGCAAGCTAACTTCTTTAAAAACAATCTGACTGACAAACTACAGGTAAAATCAGCGCTAACTGTAGTTGCTCAAATAATATGAAGAATCAAAACATTAAATTTTTCTGTTGGCTCTCAAAAATGTCTGGCCATTTTCCCCATTGATACTTTTGTCCTGGAATATCAAAATTCCTAATAGTTTTAAGTTAGATTCACATTAAGAAATATCAAACTCAAATTGTTCTGTGAATCAATTTCTTTTTAATAATTATTGAATAAATTTGTTATTAATATTTTATCATTTCTTAAAGTATCGAAAGAAATATCGACTAATCTTTCAAGCAAATCTTTCTGTTAAAATGTTTTAAGGTGTAGTGACAGGTTCAGTTTTCAAACATTCGAAATGCCATAGCGATGCTAGAATTATGAAATCCCAGG
>JAQFYE010006921.1:0-10303 GCA_034694305.1 Protaphorura glebata
TTACAATGGTAGGTTACAATGGTAGGTTACAGTGGTAGGTTACAATGGTAGGTTACATTAGGTTACAATGGTAGGTTACACCACGCGCCCACTGCCTTCCTACCCTAAAGTTCATTTATCTCTACCGATCAGCAGCTGTCTGACAGCGTGACAGCTGCATTTAATAATTTAGTATTGAATTTTTTAATTCTGAATGGACTGTTTTTTGTGTCGTACTATTAAGAGAATGTCGTTGTATCGTTTCAATGGGGAGTAGTAATCAGTTAATTTATTTTTGTAGATATCGTCGTAAAACTATGTTTTCTATTAAGAACTTGTCCTTGTGATTCCCAATTTTTAGTTTGGAAATAATTTAGAGCCACACACGCAGCTCTATTCCAAACTTTCGTAAGCCTGTTGCAATGCTTGACTTATTTCCAGATCCTGAAATTGGAGTGAATATCATAATCATAGAAACGAAACTAGTATTTTAGTAAGCCTTTCTTCCTTAAATGACAAATATCGTATTGACTACTATTATACAATTTAAAATATTTTGACACCAAGCCAAACTTATTTGAAGTTCAAGGGGTGACTACTTTCTACCCCTACTTTTGTAGTCAATTTATTTTTGTGTATCATTTCTTTAATTCTGATTGTTCGGTTGGACTTTCTGATCCTGGAAAGGAACAAGGAAATGACATGATGATTTCATTTATATCTGACAGCATTTAATGTGGTTATCATATCGTAATGAGGAAATTGTGGGTTTACGATACAAAGTAATCAGTAATTGTTTACGCTTCCGTGTTCCAAACTGGCTAATTAATACGCCAGGTTGTTGCAAACCTAAAACAATAATTGTTTTAGGTTTGCAACAACCTGGCGTATTAATTAAAGTATTATTATAGAATTATTCTATAATATTCACCCACACCAGCCGCCAAAAAAATATTTGTTCTTTTTTTCTTTTGATGTTGCTTCAATCTGTAAACGAGTTTTGTTTGGTCCACCTTTAAAATCGCTTGGATTTCATAGTTGGTTGACAATAACAACGACTTAATTTATAATTTCCTCCTGTTTGTTTTTGTATTACAGGCTTGCACAGGGATCAATGACATCGGTGAAGCTATTTTACATTTAGAACAGTCTAATTGGGATCTTCTGGTATGAAAAATAAGTTGTTTATTCTTCTGATAAATTAATGTTTTCAAGCCTGGAACTTGATCATTTGTGTCTTATAAAAATTTCAGCACGCTATCAATAGTGTATTACCAGAGAATTCGCAGACTCTACCTTCGGAGAGGTCTAGATCCAGCCAATCCGAACCAAATTTGTCAAATATGAGTAAACGGGTAAGCTGTGTTTGCAGCGATACAATTGAATATAATTAAACCACTCTTTAAGTGTCAAATTATTTTTTTACCAGCCAAATTCGAATCATGTCCTACCGAGCGTTCCGAGTCTCCAATCTAACAATTCGAGGTCAGAGCCACAGCAAACCGTGCCGAGTCTGCCTACAAGGGGACCGTCAGCCCCTTCACTTGATACAAATAGAAAAGTAAGTTTACATTTCTTATGTTTTGTTGGAGGCCGCTAATATCTACGGTAGAAGTTAGCTGATCTTCTGTTCAGTTTTTATCGAATATGTATACACAACTACGAACTGTTCAAAATCTTTGTAATTATTCCCTACTGTCGATTTAAAATGAAATCGGTCAAATCGGTCGGATTTTGGTACTTGCCCGAAATTGTAGATACAGTTGAGATATTGTCGTCTCCATGTCATTTATTTGTTGACTATGTTTCTCCAAACTGGCTCGTTTCAGTCGATACCCGAGACGAAACCATATTATGAAGCTGATTGTCTCTAATTTTAACTCCACGAACGTTTGGACAGAGAATTACAGATTATATAATCCGTTCCAAAAACCCCGAACTCTGAATAGTTTTAAGAGTCATTGGCTTTGGTGTTTTGTAACACCTGGGGTGTTACACTCAGAGTCTCAAAAATTCTCAACTCATTGTTAAAGATGGTTAAGAGGGGGCGGAAACGCAAAGAAGATTCCAAGTCCAACGAACCACCTACAAAGCAGCCTTCCCAGGAAGAACGAGTAGGTCCATTAGGACATATCATTGCTTAGAGATTAAATAACAGTTTGACCATCTAGATTTAATCAGTTGTTTGAATTGAATGAAATATAAAATAATATTTGTACCGTTTATTGTGTGGCAATTCTAAACTGTTGAATCGACTTTAGAAAAGTATTTATTCCACCATTTACAATACGTTTTCTTTAGATTAGAACCTTACCGTATTTGTTTTATTTGATTTCAGGTTGTAGATTTGACTGATGGATCGGAAACTTCTTCTGATGTGGAAGATTTGACTGAGCCTTTTGCACTGGATGATGACTTTCATGTTCCAGAATCCAAGATGCAACAACAACAACGCTTTTTAAGTATGAGAATAAATTGTTTTTATAAAAATAAAGACAAATTACTTCTCACAGGAAACCCTCCTTTCTGGATGTTTTGTCCTCATGTTAGATTTCAGTTAGAAAAGTACATGAGCATGCCAAAACATTATTAAACCTGATAAATTGTGCTCCATTGAACAGTTACGGACAACGTGGAAGACGAAACTACCGGAACTATTATTTTCGCTGAGAATTTCGTGAATCGTTACGGTCACTGTCACCCCATGTTCTTTCATGGGAGTTTGGAATCAGCTGTTCGGGAAGCTACCCATTGTCCTGCGAAAGATGTAAGTAGGAAGTCTGTCAAACTTCTGGACGCATAAGTAGTACAAATGAAGACAATTCAATTCAAGTATTCTTTTTTATTCTTCTTTGCAGCGGCGACTCTTAGCTATGTACTTGCATCATGATACATCCGTGCTTTCAAATGTCTTTTGTCAACAAGTCTTATGTTCAGAATCCATTGTGGACTTCATGACGTCAAACTTTGTCGTCTGGGGTTGGGACGTCACTCACGAGTCCAATCGTCAAATGTAAGTTGGGTTTTTGTAAAAATGTCCGTATCAGAAATTTTTAAATTTCTATCGTACATTAGGAATACTATTGACACCAGTTGAAATAATCTTACATGCTATAATGTATTTGTCAAACCGATTATATGAGCTTCAATATTTTGTATTTTGAAGGAACATATAAGGTGGTAGATCGATTAATCAATTTCTCAAGGTTTTTACACAGCCTTAACAATTTACGTTCCCATAGAATTGCTTCTAAGGATTCCACTATAATCACACCTGTCACTGTCCATACGTAAACTACTTTGTCAGAGAACATCGTTCAGTTTTCTAGCCGAAATTATTGTTCCCCCTTTTTTATATTTCTATATTGTTTAAATTATTTTACTTTACTTCCTAAGGTTGCTCGGAGCAGTAAACCGAGCGTTTGGACCACCTGGGGTTTCTACAATTCGTTCTTTCGACGTCGACCGCTACCCTGTGATAATTATTGTTTCTCGCATTCGCGCAACCACTGAAATTGTGACAGTCGTTAGTGGTAAGTCCAAGTAAATCTCAGAATCTTAACGGAACCGCTAAACTGTTGTTTCACTTCTAACAGGAACGGTCGGAGTTGATGAAACGATGGGAAGCCTTTTAGGGGCATTGGAGTTGTATCGCGCTCAGCAAATTGTGGATATTCGTGAGGAAGATGAGAGAGATGCACGTGAACGGGTCATTCGCGAGCAAAATGAAGCCTACCAAGAGTCACTTCGTGCTGACATGGCCAAGGACGAGGCCCGACGAGCTGTTGAAATACAAAAGAGACGTGATGAAGAAGAACAACAAGCTGAGAGTCGAAGGGCGGAGGTATCATATTAAATTAAATCTAAATTCTATCGTTCTCTTTGTCGGATTTTAAAATCAATTGACCAATTCTATTTTTTTTGTCATTTTAGTACGAGAGGAAAGTGGTGTTAGACACTTTGCCTTTAGAACCAGGTCCAAATTGTCAAGAACCCATTTGTTCTCTGAAATGCCGCTTGCCGACCGGAAAGTTTGTGTCAAGAAAATTTTTGCAATCTTCGCCTTTAAAAGTACTTCTCGATTTTTTGATGACGGAGGGATATACGAAAGACAAGTTCAAATTTCTATTCTCATATCCGAAGCGGGATGTAAGTTCACACCAAAATTATTTTTATAATGGATGAGATGACCCAAACTAAATAGAAAGCCTGAATGTCTGGGCAAGAGGTTCGATCCTAATCCATGAATAAACTTCTAATCCATTTAACAGGCGATAGTAAAAATAGCCGCGTTTAATCCCACATTGATAATTAAATATTTCAAAAAGTGATTCATAACGTGGTTACAATTTTTAATAGGTTCCTGTCAGTCGAGATTTCTATTTATTATCTTAGATTTAACTTGGCATTCGAAAATTTTACGAATATCGTATTGAATTTTCAATAAGTTTGGCAACGAGTTCAACCCTGAATGATTACTTGCATCGTACTTGAAAGATGCGTTTTCGTAGTGCTTCACACAGGAATTTTATTTCTCTTCAGATGTATCAGATGGATACTTAACACTGTTGACTTGAAATGAAATCCTAATTTTATTCAATATTGAATCCAAACTTTTTGTAAATTTCAGCTGTTGGAGACCCACAATGAAACACAGCAATTGGGAGGTATCTTTAGTTCTCAGGACACTCTCATCGTGGAAGTACGATGATATATATTTTGAATAATCGAAAACGGAACGGATAAATCTAAATTCAGAAGTTATTCTACGCACATCTGTCTGATAAGATGTACTCCAAATTCAAATTTTGTACTCATAAGTGAACATAATAAAAACTTATTAGCAGTTCTTCTAGGGAAGCATTCTAGTACCTTAGCGTTTACATACAAACAATGCGGGCTTGTGTCGTGTGTGTAAAGCGAATGTGCTGTACTCAATAAACCAGCCTCTGATTTTTGTAAAGATGTAAATATGCAGTCCATGCAGAGTCTCTTCTTTTTAGTGTTAGATTCAAACTAATTTAGATTCAATTTTTATAGTGAAACGTTTGTGGCAGTTTTGGCTGCTCAAACAAATTGATTGGATGTAAAATTTAATATAATAAAATAAATTTACAGGAACGAATAAATTATAGGCTATAACTTGTGTTTTATTGATTTCTATCAGATTTTGTTTCTCAATTTGATCAGTAGTACCGCCGCCCCAATCAAAATGAGCCCAGAGAAAGTAAAATGTACATTCTGTCTTTCTATGTGAGCTAGAGAACTGTCACGGGAAACAACGATACATAATATAGAAATAGAACCTTCGTGGAGCCTGATGGAAAGTGCTGGATGATAATTATTACTAGAAAAACAAAAACAATTTCCATAATTAATTATAGGAATTGTTTTCGTTTTATTTTTTCGCTTCAATAAAGTTGGATAAAAATCCTGAGGTTCATAGTGCAACTCCGCAAGATAGAAAGATATCGTGAAAGTTTAGTCCTCTACTAACAATGTAAACTGAATTCGCATAATATATTATTCACTCTCATCATTGTATCATCATGTGTCTCATTCAACGTCTTGACAAGTTGCCAGTAGTTCGCATCAAGTCGTCCGGTATTTTTGTACATATATCAATACTATAAATCCATCCTGTCAAAAATTCCGGAAGAGTTCACCAATGGTACGTGGTATCTAGTATCTAGCATCATTCTATTGCTAAATGTTTGAATGGTGTTGATACAGTGAAATCTATCATTACAAACCATCTCGATAGTAAAATCACAATATCTAGTCTATAAAGTTCTAATATATTTATTTATTTATTTAGACGTTTAGGTATTTTAAATCAGTGGATTGCAAGGGATATTCGTCAATACAGAGCCTAGAATACTAGAGCCCAGAAAACCGTTATCACTTCATCATTTGTATATTCAGAGTAGCACTGCAATCTATAAATGTATAATCGTTAAGTTTCTTTAAAATTAATTTCGAATGTTAATATGATTTCTGTAGATCACACCTCAAAATCAAAATCTTATGAATTCAGGAAATTGTTTTTTGTTTATAACATTTAAGATTCAAAATTTGAGTTCTGCAGTGTTCAGTGAAACAGTTAATATTTCACGCTAATTTTTATTACCAGGTATGTCAAAAGTAAATACAACAGATCCTTCAAGGGCCAAACTGACGAGAGATGTGGCCGTTTTTTTTCAACTATTGTTTCAAGCGATGATCATTTTAACGCGCATTTATACATCAATTTCCTTTGCTGCTGCGCTTTGTCGGGAGTTTGGGTTTGATTCCTCAAGTAGACACGGTTTGAGTCACTGCAAGGTCTATCTCAAATCGAATTTTTTTCTTTCCTTAGCTAAATGTATAACATTTGACCGAAGACCGAGCGAATACTAGTTAACGCGAGTTTTTTTAGGCTGTTTATTAAATGTCAGTCCGAGTATACGCCTATACAAAATGAAAGAACCACGAAATACGCTTTAACTGCGCTCAAAGAACTTCTTTTATTGCATCGTAAATTTTTTTATATCGATATTTATCAGTAATGACACACACGCGTATGTGTTTAAAATATTGTTGACAATTCCTGGGAGGATAACGATATTAAATTAAATTGAACTTTGTGACTCGTGTGACCAAAACTACCACATAGAAACACTATAGAGTTAGATTTGCCTGTAATTCGTGTACATATAATCTGTATACGTCCGGCATCTACTAAACAGACATCATTTATTAACTTTTCTCTCAATTGCGTTTTATCTCGTCACAGATCCGAGTGCAATGTAAAACTTCTGCATTTGTCGTTTTTGTGGAAATTCAGAATATATTATTAGAGTAAAAAATCTCAGGAACATCAGGGCCAGCAAATACTACGAAGTTACAAACTAATCAAATTCTAGCATCTAGTAGTGCGATCGCAGCGGATTGGGGGTTGAATCGAAACTTCAAAATGTTATCTGAAATCCAAAAGAAATTTTACGCTGAAAATGGCTATATTTTACTAAAAAATATTTTTGACAAGAAACAAATTGAAGAATGCAGCAAAGAATTTGATGATTTGTTCCGATTAAAAAATGAAACGAAGTATGATTTGGAAGCAACGTGGGATGGCGATTGGAAGGGACAGCAAGGGCAGTCAGGGATGTCCGTGAGTTTAAATTTAATTATTCCGAAGGCCCCAGAAGAAAGAAATATGTCACCATAATTTTATTTTTCTTAGGTACAATCGATTCATAATCTCCAATGTCATTCTGCTGTCTTTACCAAAATGTTACAAAATGATAAACTGTTAGATGCAGTTACCGGTGCGATTGGCTCCGACAACATACTTTTGCACCACACAAAAGCACATGTAAAACCGAAGGAAAAGGGAGCACCGTTTCCTACTCATCAGGTAATTGAAACAAAAGCTTAAATTTTTGAATTATAATTATAAATGAAATATAATGATTCGAATTGCATTTAAATTAAATTGATAATCCCAACCTATTTTAATAATTTATTATCTTGAAATTAGGACTACCATTACTTCCCATTCAAAAATCACTCCATGGTAGCAGTTTTCATAAATTTGGACAACAGTGATCCAGAGAATGGTGGACTGGTAGTATTTCCAGGTTCGCATAAACTTGGACCATTGGAAAATAAATCAAATACAAGTACACATTTTTACGTAGACCAGGTATGTTTCGGGGTTGTCATAATATTGTATAGTATCGCAAATTCTTTCTCTGTATTCAACTTTGTAATTTTCCTGGAAAGGTGGAATTCAGTTTGGAAAAAGGTGTTCCAGTTATTGCTGAGAAAGGCGATGTTCTCATTTTCTCTTATTTATTGGTGCATGGAAGTCACCCAAATATTTCTGACAGGACCAGGCGAATGTTTCTTATTCAGGTAATAAATTAATTAATTATAATCTCAACAGCGGTTCCGGTAAGAAGTATTTTCACATTGGGGTTTTTCTCTACTACTTTGGGCCAAATAGAAATCTAGCTCATGGAGTTGTTTGACCGTACCGAATGCCAAACACAAACATTTGAATTCAAAGCATAGTGTGACAAATCTTTTATGTAAGTAAAAGGCAATGAAATTGTATCTGTAATTTCAGTTGATGTCCGCTGAAGACGAACCTACTCAGCAAGTTCATCTTTCTCCATGTCATGGAATGGTTCTTCGTGGCAGAAATCTTGAGAGAAATGCAGATCTAAAAAAACGACACGAACCTTGACATCAACTTATACTCCATTCATATGCAAATTTATTTTTATTATCGCAAATAAAAAAGTTATTGGATTAAAGTTCATACGGGTGGTTGAGAACTTCTCATCTCTTTCGGCTTATTTTTCATACATAAAATTCGCACCCTAACATCTACGCGTTTGGCCCTATAGAGGATTCGCGATCTGTCGTGATAAACTATAGTACAACGCCAATTCTGAATAAAACATGATTAAAGTATGCGACTCAATTAAATATGGTGATTTGTGACAGCTCTTTGGGACAGAGCTCTGTATATTCACCTCGGCTTAAGCTTTCAATTATCCAAAGAACAAGAATTCTACTGCACGCAAAGATTTCCGCACAGAATTAGAGCGGTCATATCATAATCTCATCTCGTCTTAGGTAAGAGTGTATAAATAAACCTGTAAATCAATTTTTCATAGTTTCCTAATAAATCAAAGAATTACTTCGATTTCAAGACCAGTTGACAAAATGTGAATTGACGAAACATGATTTTGTTTTATTATTTAAATTCCATATTGAATATCCAGAAATTGATCAATTTGATCCGTGGCTCCGATTTCGATATGTATTAACGGCACATTCGAAATACCCTGTAAGACCATTTGTCTTTCGTTCAATATTGTCCCCGTGAGATAAAATTTCTTTGTCTTTTTAACTCGAGTACGTGTAAATCTCATTTTCTTAAGAACTCCCTCATGCCCTACTAATACAATACGATTCTTGGTTGCAAAATTCGACTTCGATTTCCATGTCATACAGAGGGGGTTAAATTTATACAGCGTTCTATTAATAATACACCTCAAATCCTTCTCCTTCGTGCGTGCTCGTAATTGTATTGTGTCAGACTCAAGGGTGCGTGAAAACAAGTGTTTTCTTATGTGAGAGCAAGCTAACTTGGTAGAAAGGACATGACGGATAAGAGAAAATGCTTTCTCCTTCGTGAGTTTCTATATTTAAAAAGAATTTACATTTTGTCCAAACTCTCATGATAAAATGCAAACGAATCGTTATATGTCAGTGTCAATATTGTTATGAATCCGAATCCTGAACTAGTTTTTACCGGAATTTAAAATAAATATTTCCAAAGATGGCATCTCTGAGAAATTGAATCTTCAACTTTCTCCAAATCATTAACTTAAAATTATTGTAAAAAAGGTACAATTTCTGACTTTTTGGATTAAGCCTAGTCTTGACAATAATTTGTGAATTTCTCAAGCTGTCAGTGTCCTGTACCTACGACCGGTGGGGAGAGAGTAATGGTGAAAGTTGTTTCTGGTCCACCTTGTAACAAATAGTTAGTGGAATGCGACAAACGTATTCATTTGTCGGTGAAAGCCAGGTTGGTTTGTACGTGGGCCTTTCCCAAACCTAAACCAGAACATCGATCCACGATCCACGGCCCAGCTCTAAACACGGAGAAAGCTTTCTCCACTTTCGTATGCGCGAAAGGGAAAGGCGAAACCATGTTCTGTTTGGAAATCAATAACTAGGGAGTTTCCTTTCACTCCAACTCTTAAAACCACCGACTTTTTCTTCATTCCACCGAACCTACTTCATACATTCCAATCCCAAAGATTTTGGTGCTTTCTAAAAATCTCAGATCGGTTTTAAGATTTTCTAAACAATCTCTTCTTGGCCTTTTCATCCGGACTAGACGTCAATCATGACGTCAAATATCTACAGTGAAACGACTGCGGCTGCAGGGTATACAAAACCAAATCCAAATCAGCGACCACCCCAATGGATGGATACAGGAGATGAAGTCGAAATTGATTTGAACAAATATCCCCAACCCGTCGATTCAACCAAAAAAATTCGGGGGAAAACAGAACTCCTGGAGTTGGTCATCGGCGGCCTAGAACCACAGCTCATTGTCGCAAAAGTAAAGATTATATTTTAAAAAATGTATAATTGAGCCCTTGCATCGAAGAAAGTCCTAAGTCCCGGGCTTTAGCGACGGGTCCCTCCGTCGACTCTATTTGTAAAATACTGATATGAAATACGTAAGAATTGTTCACGGTGGATTTTCAAAGTAACTAATGCGACCCTGATACCTTGACAAAACAGGAAAGGG
>JAQFYE010006922.1:0-10303 GCA_034694305.1 Protaphorura glebata
TAAAAAACACAATTTTATTTTTGAGAGGTCAGATAGAGCACTCCGTATAGCCAAAGACCTCGGTGTATCCTCCGTGGGAAATTCCTTAAAAATATTCTTAACAACATGTAAATATATGCTATAATCATTGCAATTATATGTTGACCCAATAAATCAAATACAATTTTATAACCGTTTCCAAAACATAAAAGAACTTAACTAATCGTAAGATGTGTTGTGTGGATTGGATTTTATAAACCGAGATAATATTACCCACAAAATATGTATAAATGTATTCAACCAATTACGTAGTCCCAGTAGTCGACTGAGTTCGGGACTTTGTTTTTGATAATTTCGCGCACAATGATAACGCAATTAATTAGTCATACCATCGTGATACGGTATATCGCCTACCAAATTATCTGTATTCGGCGATCCAGAACGAACATAGCTAGTTCGACGCTCTATCCAACCGCATTAGCTTAACACGTAGTTAATTCTAAAGTAGAATTAAACCATGAGGTCGGAGTTTTGTTTATTATTAGTTGTTGCATTAACCGTAGTTAACATAAACTTCGGACGTGCAAACGACGACGTTGAAGTCAAAGATTTGTCAGCAGCATTTGGCCAGGCCTGCACCCCCGAGGGTCCTCTCTGTCTCCAAAATAAAGGCTTGGATTGCATCGGTGGAATTTGTAATTGCACAATAAGTTCAGAGGAGAAGTTTATTCATATTGAAGAAAAAGAAGGTTGTGTTCGAATTGCTCAGTCATCAGATAAGTGGGTCTGTCGATACCATGAACAGTGTACAGAAAGTGAGTTCGGCAAAGACTCACATTGTCTGCAAGAATCTTATGACAAAACCGAACCCGGTAACTGTGAATGTAAGCCAGGGAAAAATTGCAAGGATTCGAAAATAGTTTCTGAGTCATTACCGCCGGCAACACAAGAAACCGACTGGCTCTGTAAACACGACTTTCAGTGCACAAATAGTGCGCTTGGGGAATTTTCAAAGTGCAACAAGCCATCTGAAACAATATTTGGAACTTGTGTATGTCACGATACAGGAGGTAAAGGCAGGGGAATTATTTGGGGGTACGACAACATTTGTTACATCCAGAAAGAACTCGGACAATCTTGTAATAATGACGGCGAGTGTAATGGAACGATAGCCGGTGAAGCAATTTGTCGCGGTTCTGGGGTCGGTGACAAGAAAGGGGTGTGTCAATGTGCGGACAAATTTCATTTCGAACCAACTTATAGAGAATGTCTGAAAGTCGGAACTCTTCATTCAGTTTGCAAATCCGATACTCAATGCAAGCATGAAGAAGCCTTGGGTCCTTTGTCCAGGTGTCAAGAGACGAGTAAAACTTGTGACTGTTGGGATACGGAAGAGTTTGGAAAGAAAGATACCAAATTTCATGAAGGGCGGTGTTATTACAGTCGCGGGGTCAACGAGTCGTGCACCGATAAAATAGAATGTGTCTTAGGATACCACAGGAATGCAGATTGTTGGGTACATGAGAGTTACAACGGGGCCAAAGTTTGTCAGTGTTCGGAAGATCACCAATGTGATCATACTTCCAATTTGTTGCCGACCCCATTGACTGTAGCCGTGTTGGTCTCTGTCATATTAAATATGTCTGATTGAATTTAATTTTTATAAAGCTCCTATGAAGGAATAAAAATATTTAGTCAATAAAATAACTCCAGAATTTATTAGGGAATAAAATGCTGTCTACAAATATTTGAAAGGTGCGTCAGGATTTTGGATATTGAAATAATTTGAACCTAAATCAGTTCACCCGAATGTAGTAGTCGCTATGTTGACAGTTAAATCCATTGCATCGGGTTATTGCTCATGAAATAATATTTCACGTGAACATTTGTCTATTCGTTGACCAATATTATTATTTTATACTTCCAATTTTCAAACACTCTGATGCAGTAAGTAACGTTATCCGAGATTTTCTAAATAAATATTTAGTTCTGAGTTCTATTGAGGTTATAAATGCAGGTGTGTTTGTACAAGAATGTTGTTTTATTGGAGGTATGAAAGAAGTGACTTTTAGGTTATCAATTATAGATGTCAGTCATCACTCTGTAAGAAGCTGTAATTAAAATGAGAAATCAACCACTTCTGACACCATACAGTCCACAGAATTTTTGGGTGTTCATACATGCAGGTGTTTTGTAGGGAATAATCTACAATTAAGGGTCGTAGGAAGTTCTGAAAGATGTTTCATCCTTTACGAGCCCATATTTTGGGGCCGAACATTTCAACAGCTGTGTAATTGGTAAGAAACGGTCAGTTGTATTAATTGAGCCTGAAATCTGTGGGATGAACTCGAACACCAGACAAACAAGCAAGCACACTCAAATTGGATACCACTACACAGGTATCTCGGGGAATTGTAATGACTATTACAATTTACATTTTAATAATATGAAATCTGTAATCATTTTAGTTTATGTACATTTAAAATTAGACTGTTGCATTTGCATATTAATTACTGTTGCCGACATTACGCATAAGTATATAGTGACATAGCCGGGCGTTAGTAACGGCTAACAGTTGCAAAACACCATTTCATTTAGAATATTGAGCTGCATTATACGAGGTGTCAGAATGCCAAGGTGAGAGTTAGATAAGAATATGAGGTGCATCCTGTAATAAAACCTTTTATCCGGGACATCACATTATTTTGAAGCTCGTACGAGAATGCAAATAATTTCATGTGTTCTATTTTACTGCATTTAAATCACGCAAATTATTCAAACTTTTCAGTTGTCTGACGGTACAAATTTAAGCTCACCTCAGTCATAGGGTTAAATTATAACTGAGCGTCGGCAAAGGAGTACATCAACTTCCAGTTACACACAAAGTATTGCTATTTTAGTGATTTGAGTTCCATTAAATTAAAAAAATCGAAATCGTTTCCGACCGACTAAATGACTTGGCAGAGATGTATTCCCTAGGTTGAATTAATTTAACTGATCATGCTATAGACAACCATAAAATGGATGCAGATTTATTCTCGAAATCTCAATAACCATTAAACGAATTCCATGAACAAATACGATTACTCTGAAACCCCGTCCTGTCTATCACTCTAATTAGATTTCTCCATTATCGCTTGTGCTTTGTGTATTTCGGGTTTGAAAATAAGTTATCATACATTCAATTTTGAGAAGTTAATTTGAAAAAATAGAATTTGAAGAAGCCATTCAGTCGTCAGTTCAATTATACTAATGTATTTATTTCGTTAGCAAGGATTTTGTCAAAACTCTAAATCTTGGCATTAAAATGATCTTGAACTCTATTACACATCAATTGGTTTGCTTAAATCGAGTATTCGATATATTATATTGAATATTCAAATATTAAAAATTTCTACTACAACAAGCGAAGGGTTTCATTCAAGAAGATTCATTAATTGGTCGTGTACCGAAAGTAGTACGATTGGGAAAGTTCTTTTATAAGTGAATAAGCAAACTGAAATAAAATCGGAAAATGTTCCAATGTCCTGAGAAAATCAAATACAAGAAATGAATTAAAAACACACACAACTTTAATCTGGTATCACTTCCGGGATATCCGAAAGTCTGACTCGCAAAATAATTTCGACCAATTCTGCTGTTAGTCACTGGGCAATGGCACTTCGGACTTCATTGCTGCAACCTTGCGTTGAATTAATATCGAAAGTTATATCCAAGGAGCATTCATATATAGTGGTCTTTTATATCATTCATTTCTGTGAAAGCACAAGCGTACGTACGAGCCAAAAGTCAACGTGTTAATTACTGGGAATCAAGTGTGTTTGTTAACCTACGTGCGGTATTGACAGACGCTTCCTCGGTGATGACTTTAGCACATATTTGCGAAAATGAGTCTATCGTGCATATTATGGACATGATTTATCTAAACTTTAGCATAATTTCTGCACGACTGAAAGTCAAGCATGACAGTGACATACGAGTTGACAAGGATATACCTCCCAAACCGCTTCCCGTATGGATGACGAGTCCTTAAATTTAGTTTTAATTTTAACGTGTACACATACAGACGAGACGATGCTTGATTGAAGATTATATAAACGTTATCTCCAATCCATGTAACCCTCACTTGCCATTTAGCATTTCACCAATCAGTTTGAAACAGTGTAACTTTAGTATACTTGTAAATTTTCGACCGCACAGATTCGTAGTGTTTAACTTACACCAATTTCGAAATGAAAGTTCTGGCAATAAGTTCGATATTCGTTCTTGGTTGTACTTTTGCATTTATTCAAGTCGACGCCTGGCGGAAGTTGGTTGCAGATTATAGAGAAGACTGCTCAGATTCTGGTCAACCATGTGACGGTAGCAAGAACTTGACATGCAGTGCTGGAGTTTGCGATTGTAAACATGACGAAGAAACCCATTCACCATGGTATTACCACGAGCCCCTTGGAGGGTGCCTACCAACAATCAGAGATCATCCACATCATGCTCATGACCATCATGAAAATGGCGGCGAAGAGACCAAACCCAAGACCGAATCCGCAGCTTTACCACTCGGGGAATCCGTGATCGGGAAGCCTTGTCAAGAAGATCGCTTTTGCAGTGACGCTCTTGGAGTTTCATCCAGATGTTATCAAGGTATTTGCGAATGCAAGGATACCGTCACTGGGAAATGGCCGACAGCATACTTTCAGGGGAAGTGTGTACTTAAAAAAAAGGAAAACGAGCCTTGCGATTTTCCCGTCGAATGTCAGGTAGAACATAAGGACTTGGAATGTGTCGTTGACAGCATGAATCCTCCTCATGGAAAATGTTCCTGTCCGAACAACAAGAAATGTACAATTTCAGAAAACGGAAGCAGTGGGATTCTCTACTCTGTCATTCTCATTTCTGTGGCATTCCTAGCAAATCGAATTGTATCTTAAGTAAATTTTTATACCCAAAAATGTCTTCTTTATTGAATGTTACGATTTATGAATTACATAATGAAATAAACTTTTCATTTGGGTGGATTATTAATGTCAACAATAAATACTGCATTTTTGTAAGATTATTCAAAATCGGTTTAATTTAATTCCTGCCTTATATTCAAAAATTTAGCCATTGAAAGGACCAGACTTGATTGTTCAATGTATAAGTTTTCCTTTCTTGATCAGAATAATATAGTAGATATTTTAATAATCCTACAAAGCCTAATCTACCAGGGAGTTTACATTACATTACTCCCACGGCGATCGGGATTGCATTGCATCGACCTAAGTTTATTTTAGGATGCGTTCGATTTCGGGTTGTCAAATTGTTTATTTAAGTCATCAACTTATACTTCATATCTCACACAATGTAGAATAAACGTCACAATGATTCGTCAATGATTGTTACCAATTCCGAATTTAATTAGCAGGTCATAATTAATTCTATCCACAGCATAAGATTATTACTGTACATAATCGGAAGAAGGACCCTATTTCCCATCTCTCACTTGTCAGTTCACGCCTGCAGGATCGTTGAGAAATGACTAAGATTCGCTAGTTATTTAAGTACTTAAGAGGTCTGGAGATTTTGTATGCTTCAGTCTTTGCTTCTGAATACTGTAGTAATCTGAAGTATAAAAACCATTTTCCTCACTTTGGGAGGAATTGAAACAAAAAACATTTTACGAAGAATCTCTTCGTAAAATCAGAAGAAGAAGAGATAATAAATATCAGTCAGGAGAAAATCCAAGTTGGCTTGATTGATTAACATTAACGAATTCAACGAAACATATTATTATATGTTTCGTGCGTGTACATGTGACACGTTGGTTGTGTGAGGTGTGTTTACTGTGACTAAAAGATAATACAAACCTATAAGTGGAATATTAATAAACGTTGAACTCAGGGTTCTACCAAGGAGGTTACACGAGCTAATCCGATTGTATTAGCTCGTCTAACCTCCTTGGCTCTACACCTCACCTTCCCTTCTTATATGTAGTACATAATCTGATATATGGTACAGAAACAAACAATTTGTTTTTAAAAATTTCAGATTATTTGAACAATTACAATCATTGGCAACCGCAGTATTTGTATGACATGATTAAAATTATATTGGTTGACCATGACCACAAATGAACAAAAGGACTTATATTAAAAGAATTTCAAACGCAAACGTAATTTGGGAAGACAATTATGCAGATGAACAGCGGATGTTGGAATCCGATTTTAGAACCCACCAAGTGAATTCCACTCACTTTTTAGCTTAAAAACTTCAAAAACAACTAGAGAGTTTCAAACTATGTGGAAATCGAGACAAGGATGTTTCAATTTCCGCATAGTTTTAAACTTTCCAGTTACTGGAGAGCCCGGCAGTGCAAAATTCGCGATTCTGGTGATGTATTTCCACTATCACTAGTCAGCTCCAAACATGTTTTCTGCTCGTTATCAACGTGATTCCTGGCATTTGTGGGTGATAAATAGTCCATATTGACTAATGTTCAAGGAAATTATTTGCGAGATAAATGCTTTAAATGGGTACACTCTACACTGGTTACGAAGATAAGGAAAGGCCGGTCATTCGCGAAATCGAGCACTAAACTTTTAGTCTTCCATCTGCTAAAGCCTTTCACGTGAAATTTTACGAAGCCAGAATGTTTAAAGAAATAAGATTCATTTTAATTCCTGCTGTGCTTTTACTGCTAAATTTATCTTCATTGCACGCATCTGACGAACCGTACGCTTGGCGTCAGACAGCTGGACAACCATTGGCCAGTTATAATGAAACTTGTTCCAGAAGTGCCGAGAAAGAAGGGTCTGTCGACAAGAATGACGATGGTCCACCGTGTGACATGAGCAAAAATCTAACATGCACTATTGACAAGATTTGTGACTGCAAGCAAGACCCTGAAACATTATTGATATTTTCTCATGACCTCAACACCAAAGGATGCTACCCAATTTCACAGGCCAAACAAGCCGCTCTCGACCTCTCTTCTACCAGATGTCTTACTCATACACAGTGCAGAGAATCCATCTTAGGACCCTTATCAAGGTGTGCAGATTATCAACATATCTCCAAGTGTGAATGCTACGACACTCTGACCAATGGGTACAAGCCGGTTGTTCTAGTCAATAGAAGGTGCCAATACATCCAGAATTACGGAGATGTTTGCGAAGCAGATCATGAATGCAACGGAACAATTACGGGTGAAGCTGTTTGCAAAGAGGAAAATCCAAACAGAAAAGTATGTGCTTGTCATTTTGATTATACATGGGATAATAAACTTCAGGAATGCGTCAAGATAGCGGATACCGGGTTAGATTTCACTTGCCGATCAGATTTACAATGCTCTCATCCAAGTGCTCTGGGACAACTTTCACGTTGTGATTCGAACTCAAGAAAATGTGAATGCTTTGACTTCGACTCAAATGGGAAAATAGATACTGGGTTTCATCCCTCAACTGGCAAATGTTTACACAAGCGCAAAATCAACGAAACCTGCGAAAATATTGAAGAATGCAAACTCGGAAGTGGTCCATTGGCAGTGTGTAAAGAATTTGACGCCTACAATTCAACAAAGACATGTCATTGTCTTGAGGGCTATGTTTGGGGTCAAACTCATGAAATTGGTACAGAGGATTGTCTTCCACTTGGAAAATACCATTCCGCATGCACATCTGATCAACAATGTTATCATCCGAATGCTCTGGGTGAACTTTCAACTTGTGCTGAAGTGTCTGGAAGTAACAATCCAAGATTAGGTCATTGTGAATGCTGGGATACAAGACAACATGGTGAACAGGAAACAGGTTTTTACCAGGGAAAATGCTATTTCAAGAGAAGGGCAAATGAGACTTGTGAGACACTTGATGAATGCATTGTTGGCTACCACGGAAATGCAATTTGTTCAGAACACCCAAGCTTTTATGCACAAAAAGTATGCACTTGCCCAGAAGATAAAAAATGTTCCGCTGCAGGAGTTTCCTCGTTAGTCTGGTTTACCTTAGTTAGTTTCATTTCTACTTATTTTTATAAACAATTTATGTGATCAATTCACCAATAGGGTCCTAGGTGATGTTTTATTACCAGAGGGTAGATTTAAATTAGAATTACTATACATTGAAAAAGTACTGGTTGTGCATCAAAAACATGTGAATAAATGTACGAGTTAATTTACGATCGATTGATTTTGATTTCTAATGAACCTTATTTTATTAACAGCGGAAATTGCCGAGGTCGAATTACAATTATATTGAGAATTCAACAAGGCAGTACGTACCGGGTGAATAATATGTATTGTCCCCCTCCCTACAGCAGTAACCACAATAGGCGCAAACACAACCAGTACATCGTTGGAAAGATCAGCTCAAATGGGATCTCTGACACATCATTTTAGCGCAGTAGTGCGCCGCGTTCGCGCAGCCCACAGTAATAGAAAAAGAATAGGGTTTTCTCCGTTTTCAGCCGTTTTTTCAGCCTTCCGTCTGAACAGCCGTGAAAACTTCAAAAGTTCAAAAAACGAACTTCACCACTGCATTTACAAGTGCTTTCTGAAATTCTTTTTGTCACATTGAATAAATACTTTTCTTGTCCCTCGGTTAATTGTATAAACCGCCCTTGTACCTTTTACGATTCATAAATATCTTTGCTAATACATAACTGAAGAATTAAATTATAACCAAAATTATACATCCTCTCTAAAAAATATTTTCACAGATGGCCATCCAGCTAGGGTTTTAATTTCATTTCACAAAATCAGACAATAAAATATTTATCACGCAATTACATACAATGACTCCAAAAATATCACCATCTACTACCGTCGCGATCATATATATACTATAACCGAAAATTACTAACGTCTAAAAGACTTCTATGTACACCGAGATAAAACCTCCACTGAATAACTGAGCTAGGGTTCAACTTTAGGAACAGAAAAAATATTTCAGTAAAGAGACCATTGTAACCATTGAATCCACCGACGGCCGAACCTGGTGCCAGGTTGTTGAAAATTTTAGGAAGAATGTAACGAACTAGTTTCCTTCAATCTCCGCTGCACGCAACTCATGAATTTTAAATGGTAAAAAAGTGAAGGGCTTTTGCCAATATAAAATTCAATATCATATTTGTAAGACGCATTTTGTAAGCTATCGTTGCTTCAGTGAAAACATTATTTCAATTTTTACTTCACGCTTTTGTACGCGCTTATTCTCGAAATTCAAATTGGAATCAAATTTAACCGATTTAGCTTACGATAGATTGTAAATTTCGCAAAAATCATCTGGAAAAAATAATAAAACTGAAGGTGAAATTGTCAATTATTTTGGTGAATCCCTTCTAGCCAGAAAACCATATTTTGCGAGTTTTTTACATTCCAAAATTCACTAGAGTTACTGCACACAACGGAGATCGAACAAGAAGCATAGCTAGTTTATTCACTCATAAAATTATCGACAAAATGTATACCTAAGGTAACGTTTCCTCGGGTCTGGTTGTAGAGGGCAGTTCAAAGATTATGAGGGACGCAGTTCCTCGCTATAGCTTCGGCAGATGATATATTATACTAGATAATATTATGTTAATTCTGATTTTAAGATCGAGCACACTCTCCGTTTTCTTACCCAAGCCGATTTCATGACATATTCTCAATGCTCAGTTTATTCAGGCATATCATAGCGCAGGCAGAGCGATACGATTCTATCAATTGCCGACCTGAATAGAAGAAGCCGAAAAAGTTGAAAATTGGCTACTTTCTCGACGTAGCGTTAACACCCGAAAATTTACAAATCCAACTAAACAAGCTAGAAGATAGAGTCAAATGGCCCAGAACGTCTGACTTAAAAACCGTCAATACTGCAATGATATCTCATTAGTATGCGTTGTTGAAATTCAGAACAAAATATTTAGGGTAAGCTGGGCTAATTATGCCCACTTTTGTGCGTGGGTGATTCCCAGAGTCGTTATCTAATATTATATGAACATATGGATTCGGACTCATCAAGTATGCGATCTCCTCCAAAAATTAATTTTCTTGAAATTTTTAACCTCTCCTAACCTCAGTAAAACAATAATTTTATGTAACCATGGTAACGAGGTCCAAAAATGAAGATCTGTGCTAATTATTCCCACGCCTTGGGCTAATTATTCCCAACCCTGGGCTAATGTTTCCCATTGCTGCCCGGTAATGTCAAAATTCAACTGTTTACATATTGTGGGAAAAATTAGCCCGGTTCCCGAAACCACTTATTTGAATTTCGGGCCAAAATTATGTAAATCCGGGCTTAAACACGTGACAGGTAGGGAAAAATTAGCCCAAAAGTTGTGGGAATAATTAGCCCGTCCTCTC
>JAQFYE010006923.1:0-10303 GCA_034694305.1 Protaphorura glebata
ACAAATGAGTAACTATCCACAAATTAAACACGTGGTTGAACCAATATCACAGGACTTTCAGTGGGACAAGTGTTTATGAAAATAATGAGGATGATTAACCATGCCTTAGGGTGTACGTCAATTGATGTGAGAAATTTAACATGAAAAACCACGACTGTATTTACCACCGCGGCGAATTAAGGAGGGAAAAATTCTGTTTTAATCACATGTAAATGTGGGTCATATAACTATTTAACTAAATATGTTTATCGTTCATTATCAGCACGGAATAGTTAATTCTCTACATTATCTAAATGTTGGACAATCTGTCGATATAATGCAGGTTGTACAAATACATAACCAAATCCAAGGAATTTAGATTGAGAGTTCGATTGGATGGGGCTTTAAATATATAATTATATATTAATATAGGAAATGATCGGCTAGAACCCGCATGCACTGCATAGGTTTTTTATTTATAACCAACCCTTCGTGACCGGGTTACTAATTGCACGAGAACAGCTTTAACGCGAAGTCTGCCTAATTCCGCAACAGTGCCGTGAATCATTCTAGTGCAAAATGGGAAACAAAACGATAGAATTAATTAATATTGATAAAGTTTGGTGAGACACGACCTCAAGAGGATAGAAAACGGGAAATGACAATTCCAATGTGTGTCATTCTCACGTGAAATACTTGAGGCATTTGTGGCAATTCCCGTCGGAATAATGTGTCATTAGGTTGATGGACGATTTTCATTCCAGAGGCTTATTTTTACATGTGAAACTGGACTGGGTCATCCTTAGTCCCGTAAGCACGCCATAGGTAACATATTTGATTAATAAAGTATAACTAATTATTAATCAATTTTACTCGTTATATTTATATAAATAAATTTGCTCTGGATTCATTAAAGTCAGTATAAGAAGTAAACTTGAAATAAGATAAAAAAAATTTGGGAATAACTTTCTGAAAGACTTTACGATTAAGTATGGCACTGACTACAGAAATTGAAAGCGTCTCCGAATGAGCAACCGCAATTTTGGTGTCTGTGTTCGCCGTTTCACTGGTTGATCGATTGATGAACAGCTGCCAAAGGGTATACTTCTTATAATAAATATTGCCACCGTACGCAACATTCAAAAATGTTGTCTATTTATTTTTTTTCATCAAAAACTAGTTAGTTAATACAAGGTCCACAATCTCACATTTCACTGGTTCTGACATTTCGAAGCAAATGTTGTCGTGATTTGGCATAATTCCTAAAATTATTTTAATTTGGACGTTGAGAAAACAAAATGCGGTTTTGGCTGGAGACTTGGACATCGCCGTCGTGATTCGTCACTGAGGAGTTTGCTGAGTTTGATATCAGTAGTTCTGGGCACTTACGCTTGCAGGGTTCCAAGGGGGGTGCTGGTGCTGGATTTGAACCAACCAGAGCACGAGATGGCATGTACTCCTGAGCTGGCCAAGAATATTTTGTATATGGCTGATACTGTTGGAATTGTTGTTGCGCAGACTGCTAATACTGCTGCATTTCTAGAGGATATTGCTGCCCAGCCACTTCAGGCGCCGGTGGATTAGCGACTGGTTGGACGACTGGAAGTCAGATAGTAATAAAATGGTAATTAGACGACATGTTTAGTAATTAAACACCAGATACCTTCGTAAACATAATGTGTAATGTTTAACAAAATTAGTAGGTAGCGGTGTGGGATTCCAATATTGCAGAATATTATCTTACCATTTCCGTTTATTGAATTTTAGTTCTGCTGGAAATTTCTTCCTGAATTTGAAAGCTTAGAACTCCTGACAGTTCCGAGTTCCAACTCACACTAATTTTGAGGCAAAATATCGCAGAAATTATAATTTTTAAAGGGTTCAGTTTTAGAGAAATAAAAATTTCACGACTTCCTGACTGGAGTCAGTCGGTAAATTTTGTTTGGAGTATGAATTTTCATGAAGACCTAATTTTGCAAGTCGTTATAACGTGTGGCTGACTAGTTAATCGATTGAATATAAAATAATGTCACATTTTAGTTTTAACAACTATTTGAGGACGTCAAGTGTTATTAGATACATATTTATTTCTGTGGAGTCACTCGCTTTTCTGGCGATAATTATAACGATACTGCTCTCAAGCACCTACCTGCGATTACCTGCGCGTCGCGTCACCTTACTATGTTTATCGTTATCATAAATTTTACTTGATTGGTCTATATAGAGATAAATTAAGTCTGGGATTTAAACATATTGAAATATTTTGACACGTTCATAGAATTTATTAATGAGAAAGAAATATATGCACACATTTTTAATTGTCGGATTCCAAGCGCGATCCGATACAAACAAACTCGACATTCAAACGAGTGAGAGAGGCACATAATAAACTGAATTCATTATTACATTGTCGAATTATTGAAATGCAGCCATGCTCTTACATTAAATTAAATATATTAAAATGTAATCGAGGCATTTCTACTGATTCTACTACTGATTAGAGTATGTGCTTGCGTTTACACTTGATACTCGTCTGAATGAATATTTATGAATGTCCTCAGTCAGATTGAACCAGTTTATTTGATGCGCAAATTATCGAAATCGTTGATGGGTTCCATTTGAATTTTCGGATAGCAAAGGCGCCGCACGTAGAATTTTTTAAGTGATTGATTAGGATATGAATGAGTTGATTTTATGAGAACATTGAGAATTAATAAGTTGGAAACCAATGCATGCGTGCACAATGTAGAAATGATATAAAAGAAGTAATCTTATAAATTAAATCGAGTCTAGCCCTAGTCTAAGCCTAAGAATCTTTACCTGGCTTTCCGCCTTCATTTTGTAAAATTAGCACTCCAGTGTCAAAAATGAAAATGAGGTCATCCATACTACTCCTGACAATAGCTGTTTTCGCTTACGCCACATTCTCTACACAAATTGGTAAGTACCAGTTGGTCCATTTACACGTCCAGCTCTTTTACTTCAGAATCAAACCAATCGGAAATTAGATTCTTCAAAAAAATATTATCCATCACATCCATCATTATCACGGAAAATTGGACTGATATTTTTAATTAGGTAATTAATTTAAAAGAGGGACGATAATTCATGTTCTGTATTATCCTGTACCCAATTTTATTGTATTAATTAGGTACCTGGAATTTTAGAAAGTTTGTCAAATACCTAATAAATTGTAAATTAATTCCTGAAAGGACGCCGCACAGTCGGCACGGCAAACCCCCCCCCCCCGATAGAATTGGCTGTATTTGGAATATGTTGCAGACCTTGACCTACCGAACAACTTTTGTGAAGGAACCAACGCAAAAATTCTAACAGTTTCAGATTCGCTAATAAATACATACAAAGGGAGCACGGGGACGCATATGAATATATAATATCGAACCGAATATACAAAGCAGCCTCCTTGCCCCTGGGCATTGACAAGTCTGAAACAGTGAGGATTTTTCGGGTTGAATCCTTCACAAAAGTTGTTCAGGAGATCAAGGGCCACATATCCCAAATTCAGCCTATTCTATCGGGGAGGATTTGTTGTGCTCCCTTTGCGGTATCCTCTGTCTATGGGTCTGACGAGTATGAAATTAAATACCTGGCTACTGAATTAATAAATTTAACTTGAATTCAATAGGTGGAACTGAGGCTGGAGTACTAAATTGTCCTGACAGTCCACTTCGATGTCAAGCACTTTGTCAAAGTATTGGCAAAAGTGGTGGCAAATGTTCTAGTCCTAAACGAATGAAATGTGTTTGTTCGCCTTAAACGTTAAAGTGACTACAACTTCAATAATGCATAATTAACCTGGCAAAATTTATCAAAAGACTTTATGAAAAATAAATCATTCATTAGAATTCTGTGTCATACTTTGATTTTCATATATAACTCCTATTTCATAACCTTCGATTTGTTCCGATATTTAGTTTTCTCTACATATTCATCTAGCGATTACTTTGAATATCTCGGAAAATTTACTTCAAGCACTAGACACTTGCAAATATACGGACATTTTAGTTTTTTCTTAAATTATAAGAAATCGTTTTTACCTTATCTTACCTTAAACTTACATGCATGCATGTGCATGTGTTCATGTTGCAGAATTAAGACAAGTGCGGTGTACACTAATGTCAAGGGCAAAGTTTCCGAATCCCAAAAGTAGATGTTTCCGGGTGGAATCTAATGCGAAAAACAATCTAACAATTGTCAATTTCATCGCATATCACCACCGAATCGCAACACGTCAATCACACAAGCTTTCGAGACAATCAATAGCAGAATCAAATCAAATGCTGGATGACGATCTCGCCTATATAAAGTAAGCCGCAAGAACCGCAATGACAATAAAATTTAGTTTTATTGCCATTGTGGTTTTTATGTATATGTTCTAAAAATTAAGTACGCTGTGGAGTTTGAAGTCGTGAAATATATGGATATAACTTAATAACTTAACTTAACGAGATTGCGGTGCGGATGACAGTTTTAATCGCATCGTTGAAATTTCTGAAGTAGGAATATAAATACTCAGAAAATGTCAATGTGAGGATAACTTGGTTGGCTGACATCGGTAAAGGAAAGATATTTCACGAAAATCTCAATAAAAATTGGCATGAGCAAATGTATAACCAATTAAACAAATGTTGGAATTTTCATTTACTGCTACAATCTCACATTCAAATTCATTTAATCGGACAAATTCTAATGGATCCTCCATTCATGTCCAATGTGTTGCTGGAAGAGTGGAATCCGGAAGCAATATTTTGTGACGAAATTGCCTAACATATGATTAGTGACTTGACTTGACTTGAAATGACTAATTTTTGAGGTTTTATCCTTTATCCATGTAAAATTGAAGCCCCTGTAATAAGAGTCGTCAATCAAAATAATGACGCATTATTCCGACGGGAATTGCCACAAATGTCTCAAGTATTACACGTGAGAATGACACACATTGGATTTGTCATTTTCCCGATTTCTATCCTCTTGACGTGGCGTCTGACAAATCTTTATCAAAATTAATTAATTTTAGCATTTTGCTTCCCATTTTTTCACTACAATGATTCACCGCGCTGTTGCGTAATTAGGCGGAACCTGATTAACCCAGCTCTCATGCAATTAGTAACCCGGTCACGAAGGGTTGGTTTTAAATACATAGAAAACAAATGCAATGCCGGCGGGTTCTATTCGATCGTTTCCGATATTCGTCTCTGTCTATTAAAAGCTAACTCCGACCGAATTTTTAAACTAGATTCCGTGGATTTCATTATGTATTACAACACGTATCATTTCCTGATTCTTCATTATATAGACAAATTGTCCAAGATTTAGATAAAATAGAGAATTCACTATTTTGTGCTAATGAGAAACAGATTTATTCAAAAAGTTATGACCCATATTCCAGAGTGATTCAACATATTTTTCCCTCCATGATGACGCCGTGGTGACAAACACAGTTGTGGTGTGAGGTTAAACTTCTCTCGTTAATTGACATACACTCCAAATCCATGGTTAATCATTTTGGTTATTTTATAAACACTTGTTCCACGGGAAGTCCTGTTTCGGGTCATATTAGTGTGTCAAATTGTGTGGATATTTAATTATTCGTGGCATTTCCGTAAATCAATGGGTTAGTCAATGAGGAAGCGTGGATTCGCCTTTTTGTCATATGAGTGACGTTCGCAGGTTGTAACTGTAACTGTAACCCAATTCTTCATTGGGTCTGGAGGAAGTAGGACTCATATTTGTAAATAAAGTATAAATACGTAATGCATTATGGATTACTGTCACAGTTCAATTAGTTAGTGTCTTCGGTGCGAATTGAAAGTGTATTATCCAAGCTTTAAGCGTATAATTAACTACTACAACCCAGCTTTTGAATTTTGGTAAGGAACTTTTACATTTTTTCTACATTTATGATAACCTAATGTAAAATCTTGAAGAGCCCAATGTGCCAAAGTTAAAGGTTTACGAAAGTTTGAGGTGTTAGCAGTGGAACATTTTCAGACTTTCGTATTATCTGTTACGTACTCCCTTTGGATGGAAACAAACAATCAAGAAAGATAATAAAAGCTCACGACACTTCTCACTGCTGAATAAGTGTGTTTCATGGAATTCATCTATTTTTCTGGAAATCTGTGTTGATTAATCATGTGAAGTGGAAAGACGTTGATTTAAACATTAAATGAAAGGAACTATTCATTTGACATATTTTTGAACTTTCAGTTTCAATTGAATTGACGAAATGGAGTCGAAACAAGGAAAGTCTTTTGTCAGTTTGGACAAAATGAGTTCTCTTGAAAAAGGACACCCGGAGAAGAAAGAAGGAGTGGAGATGAATTTGAAATGGTACAATGCTGGTGAACATCGAAGAATCATCATGAACGTTATCATCATTAGTTTGGCATTTGAAACCCTGTTCACAGCTTATCTTGGAATGGCCAATCTTCAGAGTTCAATCAATCCAGAAGTAAGTTACAAGTGCAATTTAAGAACCGTTTCCGCAAAAGGCCTCACTTAAGTGTTTGTTAAAAGTGAGGCATTTTTTTTATCTCTGTATACTAAAGCTTGACCTCCGAAGGTCACCCAAAGGATTTTGCGGTTAAACCGGCACGAGATATTTCACACGCTGTGTTAGGATAAGTGAATGAACTTGCAGAAAAATTTTAAAGTCGAAATTCGATGATCACTTGGAGTCGTTCAAGGCCCGGACTGGCAGCTCAGGGGAGCCGTTGGCAGTTAACATTAGTGACATGAGACAAAGGGCGCCTTAATTCCACGCCGATAATGTTAAATTTCTAGTGGCGCACTTGGCCATCGCCAAGCTTCCCTTATGGCCAGTGCGGGCCTGGCCTGAGTCGTTCCATTGTTTGTAAAACCACCAAATCTAGAATCGTCATTCATTGTAATCCCGAAGGATAAAACCCTTACAATAGAGAATTGGGCACAATTTGTAACCATTATGTTTTGAATTACAGGGAGGTCTCGGCGTGTATGCCCTCTCGCTAACTCACATGACCATTGTGATTTCGGCCATTCTGCTTCCAACGTTTGTAATTCAACATCTGACAGCCAAATACACGATAGTGTTGGCCATTCTAGGCTACATGCCATTCTTGGGTGCACAGTTCTATCCAACATACTGGACACTTATACCGGCGTCAATTGTTCTCGGGATATGTGCGGCACCACTGTGGGCATCAAAATGCACCTATATAACACATGTGAGATTCAGTTTTCTATCATTTCTTATCCTTTAATGTAGACCTTTTTCCCTATAAAGCTTTGGTAGATCTCAATGTAAAATATTGGATTATCTCAACCATTCAACCATATCCCATAATCTGTCTTCAATTTCTAACGTGACCTCAGTGAATTTTGCCGGCATAGGCAGAAATGTATCCCGACTGTACAAAATATAACGTCTGTAGTCTACAGACTCATAGGTATTTGGACACCTTGGACACGAGATTTGAACTAGTATGGCTTGTTTCAGGTCGGACACTTGTACGCGGATATGATGGGATTAAGCCCGGAAGGAGTTGTCGTCCGATTCTTTGGAATTTTCTTCTTTTCTTTCCAATCTTCATTGATTTGGGGGAACCTAATTTCTTCCATCGTACTATCCGCTGGCAGCGGCGGCGGTCCAGAGAGCAATGGAACTGTTATGAGTGAAACCGAAGTCCATGGAATCGACGCTTCCGTTTGTGGTAGAGCGTTTTGTCCAAGCTACGCATCTCAAGATGAAGTAATTTCAAAGCCCCCAGCGTCCAATATTTATATACTGACAGCCATTTACCTGGCTCTGAACATTTTTGCGGCAGCCCTGGTCGCCCTATTTGTGGATCCTCTGTCGAGGTAAGCCAAAGCAGTAGCCGTAAAGTGCTGACCAGAATCTGATATTATCTTATCCGCAAACTAATTTGAAAATGCTGTTTTTATTTTTAGGTTTCAGGAAAACACTGGAGCCGTTGCAGTAGCTGTCAAGAGTACAAAGGCAACCATCGAGGCTACAATTCGCCAATTGGGCAATGTGTCACAAGTTCTAATCATTCCGCTCACTTTGTATTCCGGACTCAACCTCGGCTTTTATTTCGCTGACTTCACTCAAGTAAGATCCATTACATTAACTTTTTCTATTCATTTGAATGTTTATTTAAAGTGTCGCATCTTTAATGAATATCTATAGGCATTCATTGCATGCACAGTGGGTGTCGGATCCATTGGATACGTGGGGATGGCTTTTGGCGTCTGTGACGCCATTGGATCAATTGGATTTGGAATTGTTGTCCGATATTTGGGTCGATTACCGGTTTTCACTTTCGGTGCAATACTCAATCTAACAATTACCATCATTTTGTTAAATTCAACCATGCAGTCAAATGACATCATGTTTCTCTTAATCATCTCTGGAGGGTGGGGTATTTCGGATTCCATTTGGCAAACTCAGATTAATGGCAAGTTGGACGTTTTTGTATTAGTCTTTTGCAAAATAAATGTCGTGAAACCAAAGTTAATAATCTTTATTATTTTAACTAGGACTTTACGGATTACTATTCAAAGATAACTCCGAGGCTGCTTTCAGCAACTATCGACTCTGGGAATCTCTTGGTTTTATCATCGGATTCCTAACAAGTAATCTTCTGTGCGTAGAACTCAAGTTGTATATATTAATTGGTGTTTTGAGTGTTGGTATGTGTGGCTACTACTCTGTTGAATACTTGGAAAGAAAGAAAATCCGAGATAAGACAAACCTATGATTAATTTACTTATGCATTGTATGCGACTGAAATACTATAATGTATTGTATATGTATATATGATATAGAATGGGGTTATAGAGGCTGGCCTCTTTCTATATTTTTTATTATGATTTCTATTTCATCCTTTCGTAGCTCCTACTAGGCTGGTCCTAAGGTTACTACTTGCATATTGTATTATCAAACTCAAAGTATTAAATTTGAAGATATCAAAACTTGAAGCCATTTAATTACGACTACTTGCGAAGTTACAAGAATACATATTTTTTACACTTTCATTTGGCACACAATCTAGGACATTATTCTTACTACGAAAAGTTTCATTTCTGAAAGCCCGTTTCACACTACCGAAACTTTGTTGCATGAAATGTGTTGCCTGCAACTTTCTGTGACTTCGGCTCCTTCTGCGCATTGAACTAGAAGATTCAGAATCCGTTCGGTTATCATTAAAACCGAAAATATTTAAGAAATATTAACAATTAAATGTGTTATTGAATTTTCTGTGAACAAATCAGTTCCAAAAATTATATTAGCAACTTCTTGGTTTCAAATAGCAGAAGTGGCATTGGTTCAATCACAAAATCTTATCAGTATTTTGGAACAAAAGTAAGTGCAAATGTTTGGAATTGCAACGCATTCTCATTTTTTTTCCAGAAATCTCATAATTATCGGCATTTGGAGCGTGCGATTTCACAATGCCATCGTTCTTCCTCAAAAACAAGAGAGAAAGAAGAATTTGCGTAATTCGTCAGCTTCAATTGTGTAATTTTGCAACTGATTGAATCAAACTGACAATTCTCTATGCTTTGGACTGATTGCTTGTACCTGAAGCCAACTGTACGTATAGGAGTGTGAAGGAATAATTAAATTCAGTAATTGACTTGCATAAGAAAACTAATACTTGTATTGCTGGCGGTAACATACAACAAGTGGGTACCGCGGTTACTTGGATTGGTGATCTTCATTGGTCTATGTTGTTACTGCGTTTCTCGAAAGGAACAAAGGGAACGAGGACAGGGTTTGTGAAAAAGTTTTATGTAAGATAAGCTGGGATAAATTGCCCAACCTTGGTGGGATGGGCCATTGCTGCATGAACATGTAACCCAGAAAACACGCCGTAACTGGCCACGTGGCAATTTAACACAACTTCGAGGAAATGGGAAAATTTGTACAAGCGAGATATCCTTGCGTACAGTTACATGTTAAAACACATCCACAACTTGGGGGGTCGGTTAACACTATCGATATCACGCTTATTGACAAACTTCTGCCTACAAATTTGTCAAACGTTACACGTTATGTTTGGGTATCTGGAGTTTAATTATAATTATCTGACTAATCTAACCTTTCCAGTCCAGCCAGCGGTTAATGAAATGGCACCTGGAGTGACCGAACAAATGTATCCCCAATCTATTCGACAACAATCCCAGCAGTTTCAGCAGCATGAACCATGAAGCGCTCAGACATTTTGACATCGACAATCTACTCAAAGACGAATCACGACGGCAATGTCAAAGCCTCCAATCAAAACCGTTCTTCGTTGTATCAACGTCCAAATTT
>JAQFYE010006924.1:0-10302 GCA_034694305.1 Protaphorura glebata
TATTCCGTGTCTTGTGGGCAATTTTTGATGGAAAGCGGAGACTGAATAAAAGATTTGGTTCAAAAAAAAAAAAAAAATTTGATTTTTTTTATTTTGGTCAGAAATTGAAGTCAGGTTGTCAGGTATCGTTGTCAACATTTGGACCGTACACAATTATTTAGCAATACGATACGATCACAAAATAATTAAATAATTCATTAAGTTTGAACAGTACACAACAAAACTCCATTGCGATTTACTTTAATTGAATTTTTTTTTGGACGAATATTTCTTATTTCACCGATTTCACAGCCAAACTTTATAAATGCATTTGCTTTCACGTAACAAATTACTTAATTGAATTAAAAAATAGGCAGCAAATACATGCCAGCTAAAGAATTCTGTCCCTCAAATTATATTAAGAGTTAATATTGATATAGTTAATTGTGCAAACTAGGTAATTGGAAAAATTACTGTTTAGGTGAATGACGGTACTGAAATTCTTCTACCTGATGATTCTTATGATAAATTATTGATGAGATAATTACATTTATTAATTTCATTCTATTATTATTATTGTAATGACAGGACGAGCTCTTGAGACAAATATTTGGACACATGACCCACGCGAGGAAATGAATCTTACGTCTAGTTTGCAAGGACTGGTGTGAAAAAATCTCTTCAGATTTGTCAAAATCTTCAAATTTTGAATTGGGATCACTAAAGAGTCAGGAAGTACTCCTTAATTCAAATGTTGAGTGGACGAAACTCAAAATTTCCAATTATGGATCATCCGCATTACCAACGGACGCCAAGAAGTTGATTACAACACTCCAATTGGACTTATCTGGATTTCCAGCTAACTTGATGAATTGGGAGGAACTTTGCGGTGGATTCCCTAATCTCACAGATTTGTGGTTGGACTTGGATGACAGACAAGTCGACTCTGAAGGAAAATACAGGGTGGCTCAGCGTCGACTCATTGAATACAACTTTATGGAGATTATGCCTAAGCTGAAACAATTATCAATCACTTTTCCGTTTAACTGTTACACCAATTTGAAGAAATTCCTGGCTGAATTCCCAGATGATATGTGTTTGACGAAACTAAGTATTCAGGAAAATTGGTCCGGTAGTACTGAGGACGCGGATGACACTTCACCCGAGGACGATGTTGAAATGATACTGGCACTTATCCATCGTATTGTTCAGTACTCCAGCTCTACCTTGAAATTCCTTGGCCTTGGATTTTTCTCAGAGACAATTCGAAGTGAATTGATACCTGATTTAGTCTCAAAACTCTGTGAGATTAAAGATTTAAAACTGCAGACAGCAGCGATTGCACATGAGCCGATTCAAGAGCACGTCGAACGTGATTTCCCAATTCTACAAGAATTTCTGAATATACAGACGAGCTGCGGCTTCTTGAAAAACATTATTTTACCATGGTCATCAAATCGTTCACTTTGCCAAGAATTCGTTAAATCTCTTCCCCAAGATATTGAGACGATTGGAAATGTCCGCGTGGATCACATTACAGATGAATTTCCGGCAGCCTTCAAGAAATTAAGGGTTTTGTCAATTGGTGGAGATATCACAACAAATATGTCGGAAGCACAGTGTGAAAGCATCCAACGTGTATACGGCGATGCGAGAATACATGGAACGTGGTTCGACCCCGAGTCCTCATATTGCTTTGACAAAGTTATGTCGAATCTGACAGAATTAAAGATTGCTTGGGTTGATTGGAGAGAGAAACACCCTGGATTTTTCGACCAGGACTTACAGATCATCACTTCAAATTTGCATAAACTACGAATTCTGCACATCGTATCATGCGATATCACGGACAATGGAGTGATCGGACTGGAAGATGATGACCCCGATATCCAGAGATTGGTACTTACTAAAGGACTCTACTTTTATGGCAAGTGCGATCCCGAGGAAAAGGAAAATGTGATTGAAATAAATCCATTGAGTTCTCTCAAAAAGTTAGAAGAACTCGTTTTGACTGGAACCAGGATCACAGATGTCGGATTAGTTTTGGGACTTCATTTCGGTTCAAACTTGAAACGATTGACTATTGGCTCGGTGTCAGATGAGGTAATTTATTTATAAAATGTTCGTTCTCATTTATCAATAGGAATCTGTCTATAATTGAAATCTTGTCAGGATTTATTCATTTTTTTTAGTTCGGGTTGCACTATACACTTGCATTATTGCGAAAAGCGGTAAGACTGAGCTAGGGGGGCCGACGATACTAGTGGCTATCGTACGGCCGCGCGCGTTTGCGCGTTCCCCGCAGAACGGCCGCCGGAGGGAAGAAATTTTTTCCGCTTTTTTTAACATTAGGAACATGTTTAAGTTGTTTTTACATGAGAAAATGATGAACAAAAAACAAACAGAAAACAACAAAAAATCCACCTTCCTGGCGGGTTTGGGTCACAGGTAGGCGCCTCGCCTGGGTCAGGTCACTACCGTCTCTTCGGGACGGAAGAAGATCTATTCCTATTGAGCCTAGGAATGTTTTGTTTTTGTTGTATGTACGAAGCTCATGTCTTTCTGTCGCAGCGTTCTTTAGCACGGCTAACTCTACTCTACAGATATAGAACACCCTCATTATATGGTAGGTTGCGAAGCGGCGACCAATTCTATATTTAGGTGTTTCGTAAAATTGACAAAAATTGGCATTATTTTCTGCACCGAATAACAATATAAATGTGAAAATGAACAGCCAGAAGCGAGATTTCTTAGTGTTTTTTTTTACTAGGACGCAGTCGTCGTGCAAGAAATATAAATTTGTTTATTGGCTGATAATTCTGCTTCCTCTCATTCCTGCCACAATTGTGAAGTGATCAGTGGCATGAAACTTGGTAGGTATTACCAAACCAGTGCTGGTAATCGAAATCTTTTTTTCCGATTCCGATGCCGATTCCGATTATTTATTCGATTAGTACATTATTTTGATTCCGATTATCAATTCCGATTCCAACCTTCGATTATTTTAGAATTTCGATTCCGATTCTAGTTCCGATTCCAATTACAATAATAATTTTTATTATTTTTCAATTCTGATTCAAATTCCGATTCCGATTAACACACCTGGCCTTCAAAAACGTCTGACTGGCACTGAATGTGAACGTAAAAACAAAATATTCCCACACTTTTGCCCGATTGGACTTTGACTGCAAATTTGCACTATTGGAATCGGAAACGTAAAATAAAAATGAATACAAATTTCGATTCCGATTTTCTATTCCGATTCCGATTATTTTAGAATTTCGATTCTGATTCCTATTATTTCGGAATTTGGATTCCGATTCTAACTGTGATTCTGATTATCATAAAAATTTCGATTATATTTCGATTACGATTCCGATTCCGATTACCATCCCTGAACCAAACCAGAGTATTTTAGCTTCCCTTGGGGTGGATAGTCAACCAAAATTGACTTTCTGTTCTGGCACTCTCTTGTTTAAACCTGACTAACAGGCAGCAAGTGGATTTTAAATAATCTTCTTTGAGATCGCCAAACGAAACTTCAGACGTAATTAATTTTTCGGAGAAGCGCAAGCCTTTTGTTTTTTCTTCCCGGCGACGTTGTTTAATTTTGAATTACGACTTTTGCATTGTCTACTCTACATCAAAACTCTGGCAACCAAAACCATACAACACGGCAATTTATAATGTACTCATCATGTGAATTGACCGTATTTGAAAATCGCCAATATTCTTATTTGTGGGTGTCCTATACTTTGGCAACAAAAAGAATGTTCTGCCTTCAATGTTACCATACATGCCCAACCCCGTGTGTTTTAGAGGGGGGCAGAGTTAGATATTTCATAGGGGGGGCTCACCAGGCCTGGCATTTTGTATGGGCCAGGCCTACGGCCTGGCCAAAGGGGGCCACCTTTTGCCACCTTTCCCTTACCTTAGGGGAGGGCATACCATACCTGACCATACCTGATGGGCATGTCTGAATGTTACATTTTTTCGAAGGTAGGAGTCTCATTTGTCGCTCATTCCAATGTCCACTCTACATTGTTCTCAACGCCTTTCCGATTTCATTCGTCTGCAATTTACTTACTACTTCCGTACAATAAATTTATGTCCGAAGTTTGTGAATTTAAGACGGCTTTACAATATTAATCTTTCTTTGAATTTATTTAATTTTTTTCGCCAGATTAGCGACCTTGGACTTCACTGCCTGGCGGCAAATAATCCTTGTGTGGAAAGTTTTGACGGCTCGTTCAGCAGTCCAAAGATTTCAGTTTTTGGAGAAGAAAATCTCCGAAAACAATTTCCAATGATCGAATTCACAAGAAAATTCAGATTTGTTAATGAACCACCCGAAGGAAATACCCAAGTAGAGGTTGGATCAGATGGATCACAAGACTCTATGTGACCAGGTCGATGGAATCTACTTCTGTCCTTTCCTACATTCAAATCTTTTATTATTTCCAGGTTTTTTTTGTGTCAAAATTTTAATATTATTACAACATATTTTGTTTTGTTATGTGACCGAACCAGTAATTATCGATTTCTTAGCCATCTGTTCGTCGCAATTTCAGGTTTGATCAATTTAAGATTCAGAGAATAAAGATTTGTCGTGGGATGAACTGATGAATAGCTGATGTTAATATTAAACCACTATATGGTATATCACTTCTGTACTGCAGGGTTGTCATATCTAACGTGCAATCAACTCCCGCCATCTTAGAACAAATGGCTTCATTCTTAACGTGCCGAATTTCCGCGTTTCAAACCCATTCTGATCTATTTTATGTGATTGACATATAGTCAAATTGGTCTCTAGACAAGACAGCCTAGTAGTACGGGGTTTCTATCTACTACGTGCTTGGACTGGATTCGATTCCAGTGACTGCTACAGTTCAGCTCAGTACAGTTTATTCATTACTTGACATGACCGAAGTCCACTCGAAAGCTTTGCACAGAATTGTTTTTTAAAATTTTACATTGTATATTAGCGCTTCATCTTCTCGTATTTTTTTTAGATTGCTTCGTTTTGTCTATTTCCCTTTAGCACAAACAATACGTCAAAATGTGTGAACGGAAAATAATGAGTAATTAATACAATGAATGCAGTTTTAAACACTACATTTGCATTTAGTGATAGTTTTACTAAAAATAGAACCTGGCATGTCACATATTTATGTCCAACCTTAACATGATTTCCTTTTAATCTGTTGATGTGTGTTAGTTGTTGATGAAATGAGAGTGGTCCAGTAAAATTAGGCTTAATTGTTACATGCTTTCAACCTTGGAAAGGGATCATTCGTGAGCAATAATGGTTTGAATTGAAATAAACCCTTGTAATTTCAACTCCGTGGAACCCTCATGAGTCGTGGGGTCGTGACTCGGTTTATAAATGAGCACTGTGGAACAACCTATTCATAGTTTTAAAGGTTTCATTTTTCAGCGTCTCACCCGTTGCCCGAATTCTATTTCAGCCTATGCTTGTATTCGAGACCGGGTACGGGTTTCTAACCGGTCATTTAAAAATTTAAAAATCTCGAAAAATGAACTTCACCACCGCGCTGTCATTGTGATGTGCCATGTATTTTCTGAAGCCGTAGATCTACAATTTTTGAGCAAGTCGTTAAAGCAATGCCGTCTCGATTTCAATAGAGTCTTGAAAACTCAGAGTGAAATCGAGACGGCATTGCTCAAAGTCGTATTTCCGTATATTTTCTGGACAAGTAAAATTTTGCGACAGCCGGTATATATATACTTTGAGATGAGTTATTAACCACCCTGTACTTTAAGAGGATGCAATTGTGCTTTCTTTGTTCGAAAGGTAAAGTGAAATAGAAAGTGACTCTTTTGCTGTGTTAACGGTAACACTTATATAATCTTTTCTGCAGGAGAAATTAATCAAAATCACAAGTTTCACACGGACAGGAAAACGTTGCAAAATAATTAATAAATAATAATTACCTTGAAGTTTGTACCTTTTCTGCTGAAATTAGAAGTGACACTTTTGTTGAGTAGGCGTTAACACATACAATCTTTTCCGCGGGAGAAATTCCCCAAAATCAAAAGTTTCACATGTAGAGCGAATCGTTGCAAAATAATAAATAAAAAGTACTGAAAAATAATAAAGACAGAAGAATCAACTGGATCGATATGGATCCTCAGGGAGTCCCCCCATTCCCGCTTGTGAAAACAATACACGATTTACCGGTAACTAAAATTCATTTATATTTATTTATTTTTATTCTTAATCTTAATTTTCAAACTAACGCAACGGTCATTTTTATTAAAACAGAAAGAAACGCAATTGGACTTCAAAAATCATAAAACATTCGTTAGATTGAATGAGCCGATAATTAGTCAGTCTGATTTGTGTTGAATGATGTACTATTCGCTCACTTTTAATTAAAATTAATTATTAATTAGTTTTAGCTCAGACAAGGTCAATGCAGTTAGTTAATTTCATTTATTTTGTCAACAATTCTGATAATGATCAAAGTAGTAATGGAGTAATGGGTGCTCATTTTTTCATTTCAAAACAAGTTGAAAACCAACAATTTTAAACACTAGGTCTCTTTCGCCAGGGAAAGCATAATAAAATTTCTGCATCATGTAGGACACAAATATTTCAGTTTTATTATGAATTCTCTCGTATGATATCAATTCCAAAATATCAAAACCTAAATTCCGATTATAATTTTCGACCCTTTTTGATTTCTGAGGAAGGCTTTTTTTGTATTGTGTATTGTAAGTATTTAAAAAAATTATCCATAGGAAAGCATTGTGAATGTTACCCTTTTTGAAGTTTGCCCATTGGAAAACTATATTAATAATTTTATTAATAATAATAATTATTAATTAATTTTTTATTTTTTTTAATTATTAATGCATTTCCCTTCTTACTCCGGTCACAATACAGTCGTAATGTAATCCTGTAAGTTTGAATAGGACACAACAAACAGAATTCCACTGTGATTTACTTTTAATTTAGATTTCATGTTCGTCCGGCCGCGTATTTCTTATTTAACGAAATTTTTAGTCACGCTTATAAATGCCTATTATGTTTCCACCCAGAGAATTACTTAAATTAAAGAATAACCGGCTTGCCGAAATGCTGGATAGAGAATTCTGTTCCATCATAAATTATGTTACCGTTTACCGATTAATATTGCTGAGTCCTCACGTTGTGATGATTGTATAACTGTGGTAATTGGAATAATTGTTGCTTGCATTAGTAAGGTGAGTGACGATACTGAAATTATTCTGCTCTTATTCTGGTGATCGTCAGAAACTATTGATGACCCACTTTAATAATTTCATTCAAATAATATTAATATTATTATTATTCTAATTACAGGACGAGCTGCTGGGGCAAATATTTGGATACATGAGCCACACGGGAAAATTAATCTTACGTCTAGTTTGCAATGATTGGTGTGAAAGAATCTCTTTAGATTTGTCGAAATCTTCATATTTTGAATTGGGATCACTAGAAAGTCATGAAGTACTCCTTAATTCAAATGTTGGGTGGACGAAACTCCGAATTTCTAAGTACGAATCATCCGCATTACCAAAGGACGTCAAGAACTTGATTACAACACTCAAACTGGACTTTTCTGGATTTCCAGCTAAATTAATAGAATGGAAAAGACTATGTACTGGATTTCCTAATATCACAGATTTGAGTTTGAATTTGGATGACAAGAAAGTCGACTCGGAGGGAAATGGTAGTCTGGCTCAACGTCGAGTCATTGAAGATAACTTTATCCAGATTATGCTTAATCTGAAACAATTATCAATCACTTTTCCGTTCAATTCTTATACCAATTTGAAGAAATTTTTGACTGAATTCCCGGAAAATATGTGCTTGACGAAACTAAGTATTCAGGAAAAGTGGTCCGATGGTGTTGATGACGCGGATGACATTGCACACAAGGACGATGCTGAAAACATTCTGTCATGTATCCATGATATTATTCAGAACTCCAGCTCTACCTTGAAATTCCTTGGCCTTGGATTTTACACGGAGACAATTCAAAGCGAATTGATACCTGATTTAGTCTCAAAACTCTGTGAGATTAAAGATTTAAAACTGCAGAGTGTAGTGATCGAATATGAGCCGGTTGAAGAGCATGTTGAACGTGATTTCTCAGGTCTTCAAGAATTTCTGAACATACAAACGAGCGCCGGTCTCTTGAAAGATATTATTTTACCGTGGTCAACAAATCGTTCACTTTCTCAAGAATTCGTTAAATCTCTTCCTCAAAATATTGAGACCGTTGGTAATGTCCGCGAGGATCACATTACAGATGAATTTCCGACAACTTTCAAGAAGTTGAGAGTTTTGTCAATTGGTGGAGATATCACAACAAATATGTCGGATGCACAGTGTGATAGCATCCAATGTGTATACGGTGATGCGAGATTATGTGGAACCTGGTTCGACCCCGACACCTCATATTGCTTTGGCAAAGTTATGATGAACCTTACGGAATTAAAGATTTTTTGGGTTGATTGGAGAGCGACACACCGTGGATTTTTTGACCAGGACTTACAGATCATCATTTCAAATATGCATAAACTACGGATCCTTCACCTCCTATCCTGCGATATCACTGACAATGGAGTGATCGGATTGGAAGATACTGACCCCGATATCAAGAAATTGGTACTCACTAAAAGGCTCTACTTTCATGGAAAATGTGTTCCCGAGGAAAATGTGATTGATATAAATCCATTGAGTTCTCTCAAAATGTTAGAAGAACTCGTTTTGATTGGAACTAGGATCACAGATGTTGGATTAGTTTTGGGACTTCAATTCGGTTCACAATTGAAGCAATTGACTATTGACTCGGAGTCTGACGAGGTAATATATTTACGAAAAGTTCTTTATTCTTTCTCATTTATCAATAGGAGTCTGTCTATAATTTAAGTTATGTCACGTTTGATTCATTTTTTCTTCAATTCGGCTTGCACAATGCAAATTATTGCGGAAGGCGGTAGGACTGAGCTATACAATGGTCCTTGGTGGCGTCTGTGTGTGTATCCCTGCGTTTCTAGTCTAGAGGTCACATTTGTTGTCTGATTCACTTGAAAGTTGAAACCTGCCTTGAACTAGGTGCAGAGAGAAGAATCTTAGTTAGGGGTATACTTATCGTTAGTGCAGTACAAAGTGTGAACATTAAGAATGCTCAAGTGGAATTGTGGAATACTTACGAAAGAACTATTTGATGCGATTCATCCGATCATGCCCAAACTTGTTCTTCTGAAACGCCATAGCCCCAAACCCTAAAAATGATCATTAACTCTAGCTCACGCAAAACTTCAAAACTCGAATTTTTATTTGTTTCAAGATTTTTGAAAAAAAAAAGTCCAATGAGTATCTTAGCCTGTGAATAAATCTTTTTGGTCACGTTCTGCATTTCATTTCTTTGCAATTTATTTGCTTTCGTATGAATTCAAGACCATTTTACAATTTCAATCGTTTTTGTATGAATTGAATTTATTTTTTTGCCAGGTTAGCGACTTGGGACTTCATTGCCTTGCGGCAAATAATCCTAGTTTGGAACGTTTTGACGGATCGTTCAGCAGTCGTAAGATTTCAATGGTCGGAGAAGAAAATCTCCAAAAACAATTTCCGATGATTGAGTTCACAAGAAAATTCAAATTTGTTAATGAACCACCCGAAGATAGCACCGAAGAAGAGGACGGATCTGATGGATGATAAGATATGATGTGACCAGGTCAATTGAATCTATTCTTACATTCAAATCTTTTCTTATTTCTGGGCTGTTGTGTTAAAATATTAATATTATTAAAAGTTTGTCGGTTTCATCATATGATCGAACTACTCAATACCAATTTCTTGAATACTGTTGTACGTCGGATTTTAAAGTTTGACCAGCCTAAGATACAGAGAATAAAGATTTTTTCTAAGATTAATTGGGATATCTGATGTTTGTTATTTGACTAATAATGATGAGTATTTGATACAATGATACAGTTTCAAACACGTTTGCTGAAAGTGTAATAGAATATGACATGTTAAAGAATTTTGCTCAACATTAACATAATTTCCCTTTCATGTGTAAATGTGTTACAGTTTGTTCATTGTACATGAAGTGAGAGTCGGTACTGTAAAATTACCCTCCGTGAGCAATAATGGTTTGGATTGGACTTTTGACGACCTGTACTTATGTTACTCGTACCCTTATACTCATTAAGGGTACGCGCTCTGGACCTTAAGTTCACTACTGACCGTACAAACGAATATTTCGTTTTAAAATTTGAGAAATTATTTTTTCGAAGAAAATGAAGCACTATAACCCC